>APFE030627212.1:0-11312 GCA_000404065.3 Pinus taeda
TATATATATATATTTTGACCAAATACATTTAACGATTTTCATTGTTTCAGAGCATAAACAGAAATATAAGCACAGTTTAATCACAATACACAAATCAAGCACAATTAACCACAAGATTATAGAACCATACGTAAATGCAGTGGAATAAACATAAAACTAGTTCTCAAATACTTATTTGTGAATGTTGCTGCAGGTTACAGATCTCTGACATTCCTCCCAACCATAGACCTTACGGTTCATAAACTCTCAATCGTAGGTCACCCTTGAGCTAGGGCTCCAACTCCACATGAAACGATACCAATAAATAGCATATCCGTGGCCAAGGCACCAACCCAACAGTGACGATTCCAACCACTACGCTTTGCTTCCCCGAACCTGGGCCCAAGTGGCACATCGTTCTCTGGGACCTGGGAGTCCCTCTATTATGCCCACCTTTTAGGGCACCTCATGGTGAGCCAAGAAATTCTCAGCACAAGTCTCCGGTTAGTTCGAGAACCCAAGTGGTACTTTCTTCTTTGTGACTTGCCAGTCCCTCTGCGGTGCGCACCTTCCAAGGCTCACCAAATCACCCAAACTCTAGTCGGTCCCTGAGTCTTGTTGAAAAATGTGTAACTAGGTTCAGTCTTCATATATATGAAATGTACTTTTGATTCTTGTATATTGTAAAATGAAAGAAAAATTATTATTATTTTTGGAGCATGGGTTTCATGCTCAAGGTCTTTTATTTTAGACGTGAAGCACCCATTGAGTGCTTCAAGGGTTTGTCCCAGGTCAAGAAGTCAAAAGAGCCATCTTCATAAGTTGAAGACCCCATCGGGCACATTGTAACTTGTAAAGAGAATTATCTTTGTATTTAAAAGTGTCAAAATACCCTTCGAGACCAAGTCGGCTTGGTAGAGGATCAAAATTGCTAGAAGAAGGGCTTAATAGGTCACCTACTAGCCCTAGACAAGGAAGCAAGTCAAGTGAAGTGGCTCGGAAGATTTGGAAGGCTAAATTTCAATCACAAGTGTGGATGTAATAGTAGTTGCAAGGGTTCGAAAATTTCAGGCCTTCAGTGGAGGCCAAAATTCTGTAGCTGGGGGTCGAAATTGTGCTGCTGGAAGATATTTGATTGGGTTTGACTTGGACAAAGGAAGCACATCAACAGGAAAGGTCGGACTTGGTCTTGGAAGGGTATTGGTCTTGGTCTAGAGGTCTTGGAATTCGTCAATTGAAGAATCTATAAGAAAAGAAGAGATTTACGGGTTTTCCTCTCAAGTTGAGAGGCTTTGGCCTTGGCTTGCATCTTATATTTTGTGTTCTTGTGTACTATAGTTCTTCTTGTTTTGGCATGATGATAAGAACGAACATAATACTAAGAGAAGAAGCTAATAAGTAAGAAGAAGTAAAAAGATATCACAAGCAGTTATCAAGAAAAGAGAAATCATACTAACTACTGCCCTATATATTTCTCAACATGGTATTAGAGCTAAGGTTGGCTAAGGGCATGATGAAGATCTCTACTACATTGAAGAAGTGTACAATGGTGGCAAGTATTTTCAAGAAGAGCATCAAAGAATTATGGGATCTCCTATTTTCTCTCAAGAAGGATATGACCAAGACATCTACAAAGGACAAAGGACTATTGTCAGTACTCAATGGCACATTTGACGATGAGAATATTTGGGTGATCGACAATGGAGCATCAAGACATATGATTGGTCAACATAAACAACTAAAAACATTGTTAAGAGGAAAATCTTCTTACTCTGTTGAGCTTGGAGACAAGAAGAGCTACCCTGTGAGTGGAATTGAATCAACCTCGCTAGATTTGGAGAATGAAGGAAATATTCATCTCAACAATTCCCGTTTGTTCCAGGTTTGCATAAGAATCTACATTCCATTTCATGTGTAGAAGACAAGGGTGACAAAATTTCTTTCATAGATGGAAAGGTTGTAGTATGGGACAAAAGCTCTGGTATCAAAAATTCAAAGATGATTGGGATCCGTGAAGGAAGATTCTATATATTACTAACTCCCCTCACTCAAGCTTTGGTTCACATTATAGTTAGCCCATGAAGTTTTGCCATAGAAGGTTTGGTCACCCTCACTACAAAATCTTACGATCTCTAAATACAATGGTAAATGGCATCCTCGAACTCAAGGAAGATCATGAAGGAGTATGTTAGGGATGTGCATTAGGTAAAAATACTAAGAGACCATTTGAAATCAGTGCTTCGAGGTCAAAAGAAATATTGGATCTCATTATTTTCGATGCCTGTGGTCCTATGATTCTAAAGCCTTGGAGGTCATCTAGATTCTATACTATGTAACATTCATTGATGACCATTCAAGGAAAACTTGGGTTTATTTGATGAAATCCAAGGATGAAGTATTCGTCAAATTTAAAGAATTCAAAGCTGAAGTAGAGAACCTTATAGAAAGGAGAATCAAGATATTAAGGTCTGATAATGGAGGAGAATATACATCAAAGGAAATCATAGCCTTCTGTAAGAAATATGGGATTAAGAGGGAATTGATAGTCCCATTAAATCCCAAACAAAATGGAGTTGTAGAATGGAAGAATTGATCTATTGAAGAAAGAGTAAAATCCATGTTACATGATCAAGATTCGCCGAAATTTCTGTGGGGTGAAGCTACTAAGACAACTATATATATTCAAAATCGAAGTCCCCACAGGTCACTAGATAACATGACTCTCGAAGAAGCATTCATTGGGAATAAACCAAGCATGGACCATCTCCTAATTTTTGGTTGTCCTGTCTATATTCATATACTGAAGGACAAGAGAAAGAAATTGGATCCTTCAGGCATGAAGGGAACATTTGTTGGCTACGTTAATTCTTCTAAGGCCTATAGGATCTACATAAAGGAAGGAGTTAATTGAGATGTGATATTTGATGAAAGTATTACATTTAAGAAATCAAAGGATCTTCTGATGGACTTTGATGATGAACTTCCTATATTTGAAGAGGAAGGCACTAGGGAGGAAGAATAATCAAATCATGAAGAAGGTCCCAGTTGTTAAGTTTAGGTATGTTCTATGCGAGAGCAATTTATTTAAATTTTCATAGTTGGCAATCACATCAGCATTAAGATAAACTGCAGATAGAACATAAATATAAAACGTAGAAGACAAGCCAAGGCAAGAGGACACAAGATATGGCGCAAGCCAGGGACAAACCCCACAATGTGTGGGGAAACCCTTTGATCAAATCTTCTTTTATCTTCAAAGTTCTAAGCAGAGAGAGAGAGAGAGTACATTTACAATAGAAGTCAACACTTTGACTTATCTAGATCTAAGCATAGATCATCTCCTATAACGATGAGATCAATTGAAGACATTCTGCTTCAACTGATTCTCAAGGTGACTCCTTCACCTATCATTGTTCTGCATCTCGTCCATTTGCTGCCCCTGATTGAGTTGCACCATCATGCTGTCTCATGATCTCATAAATCACGCTACCCATATATCATTGTGTTGCCCATCATGTTGTTGCCCTTGCTCCATGTATCGTTGCTCTGCCCATCCACAATATCTCATACATCATGCTGCTGCCCATCCACAATAGCTCATACATCATGCTGCCCATATTCATCATGATGTCCATATTCATCATGCTGCACATATATATCATGCTGCCCATATTCATCATGCTGCCCATATATATCATCCTGTCCATATTCAGCATGCTGCCCATATACATCATCCTGTCCATATTCAGCATGCTGCCCATATACATCATTATGGTTTCACAGTGATTGGGCTGCTACAACGTCCTCATCACACCTCCTAGGTTAGGTTCCAGATTACTCCTAGTTGAACTGCGGGTGAGGGCTCTTTAAGAACAGCAGATCAGGCCTGAGGAGGACACTTAGGACTGCGGATATGATGCATATGGAGCCCTCCTTGACTACATTCAACATGTCTCTATAACTGCGTTTGTATTCCTTGAATATTGTGCATAAGGTCTCCCTCTATTAGCTGTGTAAGATCTCCACACTGTGCATACATATTTCTGCATATGTGTCTCTATTACCAACGCATGGATTTGCGAATTAGGGCACTATTACCAGCGTACTGATCTGCGTATTAGGGCACTATTACCAGCGTACTGATCTGCGTATTAGGGCACCATTACCAGCGTATTGATCTGCATATTAGGGCACTATTACCAGCGTACTGATCTGCGTATATCCTGATCATGAACAACGTGCAATGATCTCTATTGCTATGTATATATATATATATATCGCCATTGCTGCGTATATGAATCTCCTTTGCCTGCTTGTAGACTTCTCCATCTAGGGTTTCTTCCATAACGAACAACGTATAAGTCTCATATGTCTCTATTATGAACAACGTATAAGTCTTCTTGATCTACATTGGATTAGGACATCATTTTAGGGCATCCTTCATTAGTGTATCTCCTTCTCCAAAAACCCAAGACGTGGAGAGGAGATCCCATAACAAAATGTGTGTTACAAATGATTTCAAGTCCTATATATTTATACTAAAACGTAGATGATGAATAGACACGACTATTGGGCTTCTGAGCCTACTCAAGTTGCTGGTCGGCTTGATAATAATTATATAAACAAAATAAACTCATATCTCCATAAATACTTATCGAGAACGGATGATCTTTAGATCAATCCTACACCTCTCAATGAGAGGGATCCAATAAAAATATCAGCTGCCATAAATAAGCCGATCCACATGGAGTTTGGCCCTAGTTGCCAATTTTAACACCAATGAACCCGTGCAACCTATGGTCATCCCTGAAACTAGAAAGACCTAACTGGTTGAAATCTACTTTTTTAGATGCAGAGGGACATGGAGCAGCCAAGGGCACATTCAGGGAAAGTAAGAAGCCCAAAAATATTTTGGGTATGCAACATATATGACAAAACTAATAGAAGCAAAGCCATCCACTTTTGAAGAAGTTGTCAATCATCAAGAATGGAATGATGCCATGGATGAAGAGTATCAATCGATAATGGAAAAATGGAGTTTGGGAGATCGTACCTAGGCCTGAAGACAAATTTGTGGTGACTTCCAAATGGCTTTACAAGATTAAACATGCGGCAAGTGGAAGTGTTGACAAGTATAAGGAAAGATTTGTGGCTAGGGGTTTCTCTCGACAAGAAGGTATCGATTATACAACAAGGCATACAACTATACATTCACTGGTCTCTTTGGTAGTATCGAAGGGATAGAATATTCATCAAATGGATGTCAAAACTGAATTCCTAAATGGCACGATTAATGAAGAAGTCTATATAGAGAAACCCTTGGGATTTGAAGTCAAAGATAGAGAGGCTTATGTTTGTAGGTTGAAGAAGGCATTATATGACCTTAAGCAAGCACCAAGGGCATGGTATGCAAGGATGGATTCATACCTACAAAGATTGGGCTTCACAAAGAGTTCTACTTATTTGAATCTCTATATCAAGGTTGTGAAGGATGAGCCTATAATCATTCTTCTATATGTAGATGATCTTCTCTTAACAAGTGTGGAAGGTCGAATCCAAGAATGTAAGAAGCAACTAGTAGCAAAATTCAACATGAAGGATCTAGGGTTGGTGCACTACTATTTGGGACAAGAAGTTTGGCGGGGACCTGATGAGATTTATCTAGGTCAAGGAAAGTATGTGATTGCGATGCTGAGAGGTTTGACATGATGGATTGCAAACCTATGACAACCGCCATGATCACAAACTTGAAGAGGCTAAGGAGTTTTGAATCGAGTCTTGTGAATACTCGACCACACATATGTTTTGCATTGAATGTTCTCAGTCAATTCCGAGTTGAGCTGAAGCATGATCATTGGATAGCAGCCAAGCATATACTGAGATTTCTACAAGGAACAACCAACTACTTCCTGAAATATGATAAGGGGAATGATGTCCACTTGATTGGATATACAGATTATGACTGGGGAGGCAGTGAGCAGGATGGAAGAAGCACTACATGAGGATGTTTTAGTTTGGGATCCTCCATGATCTCTAGATGAGCAAAAAGCAAGAATCAATTGCTTTAAGTAGTGTTGAGGTTGAATATATTGCAGCTTGTGAAGCAAGCAAGGAAGTTGTTTGGTTGAGGGAGTTGTTGTCTGACTTGTTTGAAGGACCAATGGACCCTACAATGATACATTGTGATAATACCAGTGGTATAAGGTTGTCGGAAGACCCAATGTTTCATGGAAAGACAAAGCATATAAATAACAAGTATCACCACATTCGGAAGCTAGTACAAGATGGTGTATTGCAACTACGGTTTATCTCCACTAATGAGCAGGTAGTTGATATATTGACAAAATCTCTTCCTAATATGAAGCTTTTGTATTTGAGAGACAAGCTTGGTCTGGTTGATATATCCTCCCTAGTTGAGAGGGAGAGATAGGCACATCATTCTTGTCTTCACTTGGGAAGAAAGAATGGAGGATTGGGTAAGCATCTGACATCCGATAATCTTTAAGGATGAGGTAGGGCATCCAAGATAAGAGTAGTCATATAGGACCGGTATTCTTTGAGGATTGGCTATCCAAGATAAGAATAGTACTGGCAGGACATACTCTGTGAACACCCGAGTGGGGTATGTGCCTTGAGAGACAATGATGATGGTGTCTATAAATCATTGGTCTTGCCAGCATTGTGCTCTCTTGTTGTGGAGAGATAGAATTGTTAGTCAAGGCCTTGCTATGTGACAATGTTGGTTGTTATGATGCTAAACATATGGGTTACCAATCTGACTCTTCTTATGAGATCTTTTTAGATTGAGAATGTCCATTTACCATTTATGAATACCTCCCTAGTTAAGAGGGAGTGTTGAAAAATGTGTAACTAAGTTCGGTCTTCATAAATATGAAATGTACTTTTGATTCTTGTATATTGTAAAATGAAAGAAAAATTATTATTTCTTAGAGCATGGGTTTCATGCCCAAGGTCTTTTATTTTAGAGGTCAAGCATCCATTGAGTGCTTCTAGGGTTTCTCCTAGGTCAAGAAGTCAAAAGAGTCATTGTTTGAAGACCCCATCGGGCACATTGTAACTTGTAAAGAGAATTACTTTTGTATTTAAAAGTGTCACAATACCCTTCAAGACCAAGACTACCCGGCAACTAAGAAGTCGACCTAATTTGAGGAGCCTCGTCCACCTTAGAAGCCTATATAAAGGAGGGAACTCGACCTCCTTTGGACACACTCACACTTCTCATCATCCAAGCGCAAGAGAAGCACAAGAAGGCTAGCGAAGAAGGAGAAGGACAAATAAAAAAGGTTTATGGGCTAATTCTCTCTCACACGTGCGAAGAAGGAAGGCTAGGGTTTGCTGCTTCAAGGTCGAAATTTTCTAATAGTTGGAAGAGGATCAAAATTATTGGAAGAAGGGCCTAATAGGTCACCTACTAGCCTAGATAAGGAATCAAGGCAAGCGAAGTTGTTGGGAAGCCTTGGAAGGCTAAATTTTGCTCACACGTGTGGATGTAGTAGCAGTGGCAGGGGGGCAGGAATTCCAAACCTTAATGGAGGCCGAAATTCTGTAGTTGGGGGTCGAAGTTGTGCTGCTAGAAGAGATTTGACTGGGTTTGACTTGGACAAAGGAAGCACATCACCAGGAAAGGCCAAACTTTCTCTTGGAAGGGTACTGGTCTTGGTCTAGAGGTCTTGGAATTCTTTAATTGAGGAATGTATAAGAAGAGGAGATTTACGGGTTTTCCTCTCAAGTGGAGAGGTTTTGGCCCTGGCTTGCAGCCTATATTCTGTGTTCTTGTGTACTGTTGTTCTTCTTGTTTTGGTAACTGTTTGATGATAAGAACGAACATAATAATAAGAGAAGAAGCTAATAAGTAAGAAAAAGTAAAAAATATCACAAGCAATTATCAAAAAAAGAGAAATCATCCTAACTACTGACCTATAGATTTCTCAACAAGTCCAAAGATAAAATTCACCGACTAAAAATCCCTAGTCGGTTCTAGAACCCACACTGAGTTTCATCAATTGGTATATAACCATGAATCATTGAATTATCCTCTTGAATGAATGACTGGGTAACCAACTCCCCCCTTCTATAAACATATTTCTCCTTTATTATATTATTAGAATATTACCTTTCATCCCGAAGCCTTTTTTCATGTCATGGATTCATGGGTTCCCCATACTCCTTTGCCTAGGTTCACATGCACCCATTATGTGTTTATTAATATTCATAAATTAAACATCTTTACCACACTAGGCCTCTCAACGTCATAGCATTTAAAACCATAATGATGCGGACACACCGATTCCAACACATAGACAAACATACACATGGGCCTACCGCCCCAAAAACAACTTTCGGCTCACCAACGTAATTAATTATGTCTCGGCTCACTAGCCTAATAATCACAGGCCTAACATGTACATTCACACAAAGGCATACCGACCTCACGAGTCTCACGCTCACTCATTGTAATCATGGTTATTACATTACTCATTCGAGGGTGGAACTAGGGGTGTTACATTAATTATAGACATTTTTAGTTGCCCCCCCCCCCTCACCCCTCTAGCCAAGGACTATAGTTTTTGTGTAGTAGTCAAAATCCTTTGAATGTATATTAGTTTCGAGGGTGTAACTAGGGGTGTTACATTAGTTATAGACATTTTTGTATGGTGACATTTTTAGTTTCCCCCCCCCTCTCTAGCGAGGGACTATAGTTTTTGTGTAGTAGTCAAAATCCTTTGAATGTATATTAGTTTGCTCAGTTTCATCTTATTTATTCTAAGTTTTATCAGATTTTAATATTTATTTTACTTATTTAGAGAAAAATGAATTCACTTTTATATTTTCGAAATTTAAAATATCCCTTTTTCATAAGTTTCATTCTTACATGATTTGACTTAAATCTCAAGTCTGGATTTATTTTACTTAATTGTTAGGAATAATTAATCATTTAAAAAATTGATTTTTGTATTGGTCACTATGTAGGCTTTTTATATTAAATAATTATGAGATTACAGAGCTCCTTGAAATCAATGCTTTGCAATTCATTGTATTCCATGTTGGAGGTGAGAGATTGCGGTGTTGTTCAAATTGCAAAGTTTGCTACAACCGATGCTCCATAGTACAATTCTCTAGCAATTGTGGGTGTGTCAATTCTCTAACAATTTGTGATACTTGGTAGCACATTTAGTGATGTTCCTCAACCACCTCACAATGTGACCATCAACTGAACTGTGAGTAAGTTCTAGTGTTATCCCAGGCGTCTAAGGCATATCCAAAGCCATAAGCAAAGGAAAAGGCACTAGACTCGACATTCCTTCCCGTTCCACCTATTTTCCCGGTGGAAGCATCCAGTACAATTCTTTAGTTTCCCAACATCTGATGCAACCTAGGTATGCTCTGGCTTCCACTTGGCACTGAGACATGCACATCTACAACAATAGCTATGATGATTACATATGCTTAAGGCGAGGGAACAACCTCTAGCTACTGCGAGAAGAAGCATAATTTAAGATTCACTTGGAAAAAACAAATGAGAGTGCTATTTTTAATGTGGTGATTATTACTGAAGCAACAATCGACCTAAGTTTTTTTCTTCGTAATTGCAATTGCATTTACCAAGGCTATTGCCGGAAAGAGAGTGAGAAGAGTTATACCACTTAATATAGATTCCCAAACCCAGACTGAGACAAATGTTAATGATAGACAAAAGGTTGGGAAGGGGTAGGATGTGAAGAGGAAGGAGATTTCAGAACAAGAGGAACCAAAGGGGGAGGACTAGAGTTTACTACTAGATGGATAGGGTGGCTATGGATACTACTTACCACAACTAGTTATGCATGTAATGACGTGGATCAAGGCGACCACATTGAATTGCCACATCAATCACATCACATGACCGATATACATAATATGACAATATAGGTACACGACATGACATTTATGCACAATGATGGGTAATAAAAGGATTAAATACTTCTGAAATTGAATCAACAAGCTCGCATCATCTTGATAAAAAACATTGCTATTGATGAATTTGCTCAACATGTGGCAGAAACACGGCAGAGTAGTACAAAGGGAGTGGTAGGGTCTTTTCTCCTTTGATGGAAATAAAAAATCTCATTCATGTGGGAAGGTATCTAACTCGACGGATAGTAGATCGTAGTTGGTTTCCCTGCTTAAGAGTGGTAGGTTCCACTATTGAGAGGATTTCACTAAAAATGCCAAGCATTTATAGAGGGTAGACACCTTAGGAGAGAATCCTTATGGGTGCAATGGTGGAACAAAGACATAGGTAGAGCAGGACAAAGGGACAGGAATTGGAGCACATAACATGTTTCTATTCAAAGAACTAAAAGCTTCCATTTTGAAATCCATAATAGGGGTTCGATATACTACATGAATGGATGGAGTTGAAAATCCTTAACAAGGGCCGTAACCTAGGGCAACATCCCATCTTGGTCCAACTTCCCTTCATTCATTTCCACATGCTTCGAAGTATTCCTTCATGGACCTTGTCTTTCTTTAGTTTTCATTTCAATAATGAATATTTTTTGGCATGCAAGTTTCAAGTTTTCGAAGAACCACTATAGTGTGGTTCTCCTAACATAATTCTTTTGACGTTGTATATTCCTCAGTGAACATGATTAACCTCAATAAATATTGCCCAAAAGAGAGTGTCTTCATGCAAAAATTAGTTAATAGGGCCCCTTTAATAACGAAGGCCCTTGCCAAGCCCTAGATTAGTATAAGGTTGGCTAAAATACCCCCTTATCCATGCTTCTTCAAATAGGTTTGCCTGATTGGCTGGTCTGGATTGGAGCATGGTTGGGTATGGGGGGATGAGGCCTTGCCAAGACTTTTTGTCTTTAATGTTGCAATGATTAACATATCGGGTATGCTTTCCACTTTGGGTCTTTAACGAAGCACTGCCTTGCCTAACTGACAAAGTCATTTCCCGACCTTATTGTAATGCTATAATGATTTACATATCGAGAATTCTTTGCTCTTTGGGTATTGGGCACCAACTCCAGTTTGCTCAGGGTTGAGCCATAATGGCTATGCACTATGAGCCTTTGAGGGTGGAAAGTGAGGCCCAAAACAATGCTTTCAATGAGGATGGTGATGACAGTCAATTCTATTATAGATTCTCCTTATAGGGTTTCTAATCCACTAGTAGGGAAAGTAGAGTTAGTATAGCAGGAACAATTCCATAAGGAGTAGTTGCATACCTAGCAATAGTTCTAGTTTACCTATAAGCAACAACACTAGCAACGATGGTGATATAAGGATCATTAGCTACAAAACTATCGACACCTAAGGCAGTC
>APFE030627214.1:0-21244 GCA_000404065.3 Pinus taeda
ATAAAGCCACAAAAATAACAATAGAGGGATTCTATGGGGCACAGTAATAACAATATGGGGATAATAGGGGCACAAAATATTAATAAGGGATGCAACTACAATATTAATGGGGTAATCACTACTATTATAGGGACCCAATAGAGGGTTCTCACATTTTTTAGCATCTCCACTTCTCCCCTTGAGATCATTCTCATACAATAGGGATTGCTCCTTATACCAATTGCACCAAAGGAAATGATACAAATGGAGAATTATACCAAGAAAACTATAATAATTATTTTGTCAAAAATATATGTCCATTTTCACACAAGGTCAATCATCATGATCCCAACACAACCAATTGACATAGTGATACCAATTGAGGGTTAAGGGAAATGAAAATATTGCAACAATTTTGTTTCATGAACATAAGATTGCTATGCATAATCAAACTCCCAACTTAAATGAAATAATGGCATTTCACCCAAGATGCAAATATTTCGTTTGCTCAAATATGTCCCTTTCTGAGGCTGCAAACTGTTGCCTGCTAATACTTATCAAAGCAGCTCCCCCTGAGCCAATGCTCTTTGATCTCTTGCAACATCTTTCTTGCCTTTGCATGGGGACTAATCTTGTGGACCTGATTTGACTTTGAGATTCCTTTCATTCCATACTTCCACTGTAGCCCAACTTCTTCCCACAACATAAGATATTATTGTGCACTCCTCATGTTGGCTGCACTCCTCCTTTTCAATATTGAAACTTTCAAAATAAACCAATTTATTCTAGTAATCAACAAGAAAACATAGACATATCTTCATCAATCATATGCACCTTTTTGTTCATTCTCCTTGGATTCCTACATCTAACTTACTTAGCCTCCCTTGAGGCCCTTATCTTACTTCACTGAAGAGAAACAAAGGATCTACTCCCCTTAAGTAGGTCATCCTTCTTCTTCCATACTTTCAATGGTTGGGTCCTAATAGATGCATTACTCTCTAGCTTCTTCTTTGCCCATATTTAGGCTTCTTCTCAGCTTCAAATCGATAGAGGAAACTTTTTGTTCAACTCCTCTTTCTTCACCCAAATCCTCTTTATGCACTTTCACCTTATAGTTGGGTCTGCTGCAAGAGTAGCAGGACCATTATTCTTATATCTTCCTCCTCTTTTCATCTTTCTCTTTTGACACAGAGCACTGAAGACACATCCATATTTATCGACTTAATTCTTTCTCCTTGTCTTCAAATCCCAAGTTGCTACACTCACATGCATGTGATGAGAAGCATTCCATTTCTTCTCTTTTCTATAGCCAACTCTCTTGTGCCTAAGATTGCCACAGTTGTAGCATTCAACGTGGCTTAAGATCGAGGTAGAGGAGTTACATTTCTTGACGACATTCTTTCCAAAACTCCTATCATGACCAACATGCCTTCTCCTAGCCTTTCTTTGCATTCTTGGGTTGCTTCTATCCAACACAACTTGTTTCCTTGCATGCCATCTATAGTTTATGGCTTTATGTCTAGAATTATTGTAAGAAAAACAAAACCCATAAAAGGTCTTTTCTTGAAATAGGTTATCTTTTCTCTGAAGGCTCTGTATTTGGGAAGGAAGAGTACTTTGTTGGCTCATCATGTGCCTTCTATGACAATTTGCATTACTTCCATGCATTCTTTCTTTCAGTTTACTAGATCTCTTTTGTTGCTTTTCTTGCTACTACATCTTATCCTTCTGCTACTGCCTTTTCTTCTCTTTTTTTTGTTGCTTTCCTTACTGTGGTTATTGTCGAACAACATCCTTTCCTTTGTTGTTTTTGGAACCTTGGATTCCCTTTACTTGGGAAGTTGACCCTTCAGCCTTCACCATCTTGGAGCTTGGTTTTTCTTTGAAACCCAAACCAACCTTGATGAGCAGGGATCCTTGCTTAACAAGAATCTCATCCAAGGCCTATATGCTCCACTCAAGTTTTTGATATTGAGACAAAACTATTTTTTACTTTTCTAAGTCATGTATCAATGATACTACCTCATTTTGTAGTCTCCCATAGTAAGCTTCCTTCTCGCTCAACTAATTGGTTAACTTTCCATTCATTCTACTAGCCTCTTCTTGTTGAGCATTTAGATCAACTAATGTTTTTCTCAACCTTCCATTCTCAAGCTCATAAATTTTCAGTTGCTCCTCTTGCATGAGATTTTCCTCTAATAGGTCATTGATCTCCTTTAGAGTAGAGATCAACTTCTTTCTAAAAAGGATCCTTTCATTTAGATCCTTTTCTTCACTAGAAGAGGTGCTAACTGAGTTATTCTAGAGATCTAAGCCCATCTTTGTGTCCATGGAGTCTTCCATAGGTCTAAGGGTTGTCCCTTCTTCATCACTTTCAGTGATACCCCTATTCTCTCCACGGGATGTACTCTCCTCTCCTTCAAATATCCCTTGTTTTCTATTGCTACTAAAATGAGTCTATCTTCATTAAAACTACTAGATGCATGGATCTCTCTATCTTCAAGTGATTCACATGAACATCTAGATAATGAATGACCTATTTATTTACATTTATCACAAAGAAATAGCATAGCTTTTGAGCAACATAGTCTCTCCTCTGAGACATCTTCATCATTAACATGAGGATTATGAGAAACAACTTCTCCATGTTCTAGTTCATTGCTAGAGCAGTAGGGATCCTCAACATTTTCTTCAACCACATGGCTATCTCCACCATACATACATTATAGTTTGTCCAACACTTCTATTGCTGACACACAATGCCTCATTTTATCGACATCCGACTTAGATATCCCTCTCATGATGACCTCCTTGGATTTTACATTCAGATCATTATGTTCTCTATGTATTATGGAGTGCCACATTTCAATATTCAAGGAGAGTAAATATTCCACCATTAAAACCTCCCAAACTTCATAATCGAGCCCACAGCCTGATTGATTTAATAATGGAACTTTGTCTCCTATTATGTATTGTTTCCCTTTGATCTACCTTCTAGCAATTAAGTTGTTCCCGAAGTAATGTGGCTCTAATACCAATTGTTGGAAACAATGATAATACTGGGGGGGTGAATCAGTATTAAGGTAGGTCTCATGGTCTCTTACCTCTGCATAGGCACTCTCAGCCTCTCTCTATAGAACATGATCTCACTCAGCCTGACATAAAAATGCACACACTCAGATCTTTTCTACTTAGCTCATTGGAAACTATACTGCTTCCCCCTATTTTCTCATCTGAGCTCCTAGGTTTTGTTCCTTTGTTGCCCCCTAATCGATGTTACCATGCTGTCCTACATTCACACTATGTGAATGTACCTCGAAATGTCATTTCCATTCTGCTGTCGCATTTGACTTGGTCTCTGCCACTGTATTAACCATGAGAATGGGCACCTGGCTGTTTCTCCATACTGAGAATGAATTCTTAGTCCACCTTCACACTCCAACCAGGCATAATCCTTTATGTGAACAACACTCCTATCACTGAGGTTCTCCATGCTTATTCATGGTTTCCATAAATGCATAACTTCACCAACTTTCTTTTTCTTCGCAAAGGTTTTATCATGTTGGGTCAACATTTCGCAAAGCTCATCAAACTTTAGTTTCTCTAACTTTCCAGTTAATTGTAGAGTCTCCAAAAAATGTGTGTAGGAAGAAGGAATTCCAACAATTAAAATTGTGACCACAAAACTATCATCTACTGCTGGAAATCCAGCATTAATGATTTCCTGCCTAATATTCTTAAGTCTTGAGATATATTCAAGAACATCACCTCCTTAGTCAATTTTTGTTGGAACAATTTTAATTGTAGATCAACTTTCTTTGATTTAGGCTAAGTATCAAATAGGTCTTTAAAAGTTCTCAAAGCAGACCATGCATCTATAGCATTTTCTATATGGACATACATTTCATCATTGACAAAAGATTTAATGAGACCTAATGCTTTGGCATTCTCAACTTCCAATTTTGCCAGTGCAGTTGCATCTGTGGGTTTATTCGGCTTAATATCTCCATCACATATATCATGCCAAAGTTCATAATAAATGAGAGTGTTTTCGATGAGGCGTTGCCATGTTTTATAAGATTTTTTTCCTTCAAGTTTGTCGGAATCAGAAAATAAATTAATCAACTTTGACATTGTAGTGTTGAAGCTTCGCACCAAGAATCAGACTTAGAAGAAAAAAATTTCAAGATGGGCAACACAACATGCAACACACAACGTAATAAAAAACAACCTATTGGGGCTTGGACTTGACCCTCGTATATTTGTTGAAGGAGGAGAAAAATGACTGAGCTTTGCAGTTTGCTCTAGTCAATTTCTCAAATATTTACAAGGTAAGTTTCAAAATTTGATTTTTACAATGATTCTCTTGCAAAACGTGGTAGAAAAAATTACCCCCCTCAAAGTAAAATTACTTTGAGTTACAATGTGACAATCCAAAAAAAATAAGCCTTATTTCTCCATTAACATTAAGCCATTTTTAAGTTATTTTAAACTCTCAGTAATTAAAGAACTTTATGAAAGTCTTTACAGTAGATGTGAAAAATTGCGCATATTCTTCACCATTTTATATTTCAAAGGACTATGCTCAAAAAACAATGAAAGAGACTTTCCAAAGATGAAAAACAAATGTTATCGTTGCTTCGATTTGGGCAATGTGTTCCGTTAGAATAAAAACTAAGTATAATGATGATCTACGTATCCACCACCAAACACTACTTTGTTTACTGGGTACTTGAGAGCAAAATTATCTATGAATAAATAGATAAATTCTCGATTATACAATGATAGATATTTTGGAGTTCATAATTAACTTGGGCTGCAGCAGCCATGACATTTCTGAGCACCAGATCCGTAAGGGTGGAATGAAAATCCTTCTGAATCTATGTTGATAGACTGTAGTAATCAACAGTGGCTATGACAGTGCTAGCGAAATGTAACAATGATTACTTTTCTGGCTACGACAGTGCTTACTTTTCTGGCTACCACAGTGCTGGAAAAACTTAACAGTGATTACTTTTCTGGCTATGGTAGTGCTAGCTACTTTTGATTTCATACTAAAATTCCATTCTTATTTGTGGGTACCATTTGTGATTTGTATGTAGTTCCCTTGCAATTTTCCATTTTTTTGATATGTAATTCAATGGCTTTATTGCCGGCTACAATAGAAGAGATTTTATTCAATGACGAGCATTAATCTACACTCTAAACTGGAAGGTGTGACTTTTGATGCAAAGCAAAATCTCCATGAAAAACAATCATTGAATATTATACCTTCATATTCTCTTTATTTCATTTCTGCAATCTCTTTGAAAGCTATCTTTAAATGTAGAAAGAAGAAAATGGCATTAGGTTGAATTGGGGCATTTGCAATTTTTGCTTTAGTGTGCATAGTGGCAGCAATAATTCTTACAATTGATTTTCATTTTTAAAATTGCCTCTTCCTTGATTGTTTCCTCTACCTTGAAAATTACTCCTGCCTGAATTGTTGCTTCGATTAAAGTTGTTTCCTCTGCTTTGGTGTCAACCTCGACTTTGTACATTATGTGTTTCTTGATTCTGATTGAAAGTCCCTCTGCCTATGTTTCTATAGCTATCAATTGATGATTTACTAGTGCTGGCCTCGGTGAAAAAGACATCTTTACCAACTTTCTTTTTCTTCCCAAAGGTTTTATCATGTTGGGTAAACATTTCGCAAAGCTCATCAAACTTTGGTTTCTCTAACTTTCCAGTTAATTGTAGAGTCTCCAAAAAATGTGTGTAGGAAGAAGGAAGTCCAACAATTAAATTGTGACCATAAAACTATCATTGAATATTATACCTTCATATTCTCTTTATTTCATTTTCGCAATCTCTTTGAAAGCTATCTTTAAATGTAGAAAGAAGAAAATGACATTAGGTTGAATTGGGGCATCTTCAATTTCTGCTTTAATGTGCATGGTGGCAGCAATAATTCTTACAATTGATTTTTAGATTTAAAATTGCCTCTTCCTTGATTGTTTCCTCTACCTTGAAAACTAAACTAAAAAGTTTCTAGTTCAAGATGCAACAAGCAAGAGAAGAGGCTCCTAACTTAGGAGGTCTTGGTTTTCCTTCCTCACAGTACTGTCCCTAAGAAAAGAAACTAAAGTGCAATGGTTGGTGATGTGTAGATATCAAGGGAAGAGGCTCCTAACCTAGTAGATCCAAGTTGTCCTTCCTTACAATTCTATTCCATCATTGTTACCATTGCATTAAAACTCGATATTCATAAATAACTCAAACACGGAAAAGATGATGAAATTCAGTTATTTCTCGTGATCAGATAGAAGGAGAATTTAACTTAAACCCTTGTTCATCTCTTCATATGCAGATTAGAATTAAACCAAGAATCATCCAGTAAGAATAAGAAATATTCACACATCTAACTTAATGCATGGCCATAAAATGAATTCACATTAAAGATATTCACAAATATTTACAACAAATGAATATAATAAACATGAATAACTAAACTAGCATATGCACAAATATAAACATCATACAACAAAGTGTACTTGGCTTGGTATGGGGGCCCTCCATTATTTAACGAGCATGCTTGAACAACTATTACATCTTAAGAATCAAAAAACACTCATAACTCATGATTTGGAGAAAATTATATTATTCATGCTGAATGAACAATCATAAATCTAATGCTAATGATTATCTAACAACTGTTAGCTTCCTTTGAAGGATGATCCTCCTATTTATACATGAATTAGGGATATCTACTCAATAAATGTAGATCCTTTAAATATCTACTAGATCCATACTTGTCTCAACTTATCTCCTAAATGCTAGATACAAATCCTATGACACATCAATATCTTCAAGATCCTCCTCCTTAGAATATGGTCCACCTCTTGAGTTTAAATTCAAATTTGATCTTGGGAGGCCAAGTAAGACCCTTCTAGAACCTCCAAATAAGCCTACACATGTCACAAAATGCATATCACATATATAGATATATGAAACCATGTTAATTTCCTAGTTTTTAATCATAAATTCACTTTAAATACATAAAATAAATAACTTTGGAAAACAAGGATCCTAATCCATATAATCATGAATATGGTCACTTGATGTAGGGTTTTAGGCTATATAGTTATGAAATGAGGGCTAAATAGTTATGAAATGATGGAAATATGAATGATAATTTTGAGACTCAATAGGTGTGTTGATGGCTTGAGGTTGAAGAAGTGATAATAATGTTTTATTGATGGATCTTATGTTGCTACTGTTGATGTATAGTGATGTTTTGTTGCTCACTAAATTGTTGTTTGTGATTCATTGATGATACATTGTTCACCTACGGAGAGATTTCATATGCTTCTAGTGTTGTTGTTTCTACCTGTTGATGTGTTTCTCATTAATTGAATTGATGATAGATTATAATTGTTGGTTGATGAGTCTCATGGATGCTCTGATGTGATAAGGATATGTATTTGTTGTTGCTTCTATGACATATTTCTATCTTGCTTCTGTCAATCAAATTTTTTTTTTGATGCCTATATGGAGCATGGTGGTTGCTAGTGGTTATCATGATATTGTTGTATAATATTCATTGTTTGGATGGTAATGACCAAGGTGTTGAGTGGTCATGCACTATCATATGGTTTAGATAGTACTTATATTATTACTACTACATATGGAGCATATATTTTTTCTCATTGATTCCATGTACCCACGTTATATTATTATATTGGGCATGCATATATGAGAGCACACCTATGTGTAGATGTAAAAGCCATGTATCTTTATTATTCTACCTTGTTGGAATATTTCGCATGGAGAGGCCCATGGTGCTAGTATGTTTTGAAAAATCAGCCATGTATGGGCTGATGGAAGTCCAAGTCATGTCATATTTCATATGTCATTGATGTAGCCATGTTGGTTGGATGATGTAATCTTGCGTCATTAGAGTCATTGGTTGGTGAAAGTTTTTTTATAATGGAGCCATATGTTAGTCTTATGTACTTACCACAATTATGTATTTTCTCCATGAAGCATTGTATATGTATTTTATTTCATTGTACATCTTTGTCTAAAGTCAATTGGAGTCATGGTTCATGAGGAGTAGTGTCTAGCACTTGGAATTGAGGCTTATTGTAGCAAGTGGATGTCTTACTACAATAGAAAAGAGAGTGTGATTGCAGCTCCATTACATGCTTAGGGGGAGCATGTTCAATTGGAGAGGTTGTATTGTTTCATCTTGAGGGGGAGTCATACTCTCATCTAACACAACAGTGGAAATGCTCCTTCAATGTTGGTATGGCCCTTTGTCATTGATGTCGAAGGGGGAGAGAATTTGGAGTGTTGTAACTTTAGTATTGGACAATGTATGGAGATCAACCTTAGATGTTAGAGATAATATTGAGTTTGACATCAATGCCAAAGGGGGCGCTTTTTGGCATTGTAGTGTTGGAATTGATGTCAATAGGGTCATGGTGCTACTTGTCATATGCTTATGTCAATCCAATGATGATATGTGATGAGTGTTTGGTTGTTGCAGTGTTCAACTAGTTGGTTTTGTTGGTTGGCATTGATGTCAAATTGGTTGTGGCATGACTTAGTGAAGGTGATTTGGAGGCTCAGTAGAGATGGATGTGGGGCATGGTATGATGGATTTTCATAGGTTGATGGTGTTGCTACATATATTGGAGCTACATATGTTCCTATAGATGTTGAAGGTAGTTGGATGACTTGATGTTGCTATTGCAGGTGTTGGAATTGCTTCTACAGGTGTTGGATATGATTCTACATGTGTTGGAAGCATTAGAGTTGTTGCTACATGTGTGGATATTTTTCTGCATGTGTCATAGATGTTTCTAAAACTGTAAGATATTATTTGATGACTAGAGTTTTCTACTGCAAGTGCTAGAGATGTTGCTACAAGTTCTAGAGATGTTTCTACAGGTGTTGGAGGTGTTTGGACAAGTTGTTATTGTTGCTTGAGGAGTTGGAGGTGTTGGTGTTGATGATGAGTTTGGAATATTAAGACCTGCATGTCATTGAAATTTTTTATTGGTTCTTGGCCTATGTCATCAATTACATATTTTTCATAGAGATTTTGAGATGGGTTTTGGAGTTGATGAAGGTGTCCAAGAAGTTTGGAAGAGATCTTCCCTGAATTGGTTTGAGTTTTCTTATCCTTTATCACATTTGCATGGAGACAAGTGTGTGCATGTGACTGAGAGTCTCCAATCATTGGTAAGAAGGCCTATTCATGTGTCCAGTCAAGGTCAGCTAGGGTTGTGCCTACGACTATGGCCTAATGTGTGTTTTTCTCCACATTCCTCATGCACATTGAGTGTTTATTTGTTTTCCTAACTTGTCTTGTTTCGAAATCATCGTGTAAAGGTTAGAAAAAGGTTAATGAGATTTTATAATGTGAATAACATTGAAAATATATTTCATCAAGTTGATTTAGTGGCTTGATCAAGTCAATAAGTTGAATCTGGATCAAATCAAGCATATGAACAGAGCTTATGGAGCTCAATAGCTCTGTGTACTTATTGAGTTGACCGTCTCAGTTCATCGATATATTAGAGAAATATCAATGATAAAATGGTTGATTCTCTTGATTTGTTGAGTGAGTGTGAGATTGGAGGATCATGTGCAAGTTGTGAGAGTTCTGTGGTGTAGATTTTCTGAAGCAATTTGTAAGTGTTGCAGCAGTTAGCTCAAGTATATTTCAGCCAACATTTTGTGCAGCAGGTGAGGAAGTGAAATAGAGTTTTTTTGCAGGTGCATTTGGATAATTTTTTCTCCTAACAAGTTCTCTAGTTTATTATTTGAGTGCAACATTCCATTGTGAGTAGTTTTATTTGTTGTAGAGATGGTTTTAGTTAATGAGTTTATCAGATTATTTCATGTAGAGTTTGGTGAGAATGTGATGCAATTTGTGGTGTAGTTTTGAGTTTTTGATTATGTACTTTGAATATATGTTTATGTGGTGTTCATATTGAGTAGTTCTTGATTCTAGTATGAGAAAGTATGAAACAAGAACCACATATAGGAGAGGAGCGGATTACAATCTATGTATTGTTGGCGTGATTGTATAAGCGATCCTCCACACATATTGAACTATGACAGCCTTCACTTGTTGAAGAAATATGTTGTTACATGTTTTCCTGCAATTCCTATGAAACTTAAGTAATGTGATGCTTGTATTCTAGGAAAGCATAGAAAACAATGTTTTCATGATTCTCATTCCAGAGAACATACAAAACTTGAACTCATTCATTCATACTTATGTGGCCCAATGCATGTTCCTTCTGCAAATGGTAATAAATATATGATGAAATTTATTGATGACTACACCAAAATGTGTTGGGTTTATTTATTGAATAATAAATCTAATGCTTTTCAAACATTCAATAATTTTCATGCATGGATTGAAAATGATGCACACTCTCATATTGTCTCTATTTGCACTGATAATGGAAAATAATACACTTCAAATTAATTTTAAAACTATCTTCACCGACATGGGATCAAACATCAAACAAATGTGCCTTATAATCCCCAATAGAACGAAGTACCTGAAAGAATGAATTCCTACCAAAACCTATTACAAAAACTATATCCCAATATGGAATATGATTAGGATATGTTGCCCACACATGTCGTCACTCCAACAATTTCACAACTCCCTTGATATTAAGTTACCCTCACTAGAAACCATCTTGTAGGGAAGTATTTCCATTGATTAGCCTAGGGATAATATGCCTCATGATTCCTCTATTCTATGAGATTTAGAAATGGTGGAGTTTGGAAAAAAATTATTGAATCGGGGAAGGGGGAATTTCCTAGGCCATCCAATGCAGTGCCACCCTTGGACTAAGTCAAGCCTTGGATTTATTGTACCAAACTTTCCACTAGATTATCCACTCCAAACCCCCTCTTAAATAAGTGTCTTATACCTCTATGACTTAAACTAGGAGTTGTCTTAGCTCTTGATACCACTCACCCTTTATGTCCTTAGGTAGTTCTGAATAATGATATGATTCTAACCTCTCACTAGAATCATCAACCTTTAGGAACATATAAATTTAAATATTTTTGGTGTGGCCCTAATATGGTGTGTCATATGTGTCCAACAATGGCCCATGAGTTCATACACATCAGTAAGAATTATTGGCTTGTTCTAGGATGTGGGAATTGCATTTCATGGACTATTAGACTACATCATGTTTTGTACATATGTATTCTAGTTTTGGCTTGGAGTGTGTGAGATAAGCCCTTTTTTTAAGTGTGTTTTTTTAATTCAATGTTTATAATGTTTGACACTTGATGGGAATATGTTAGTAATATCCACGGCTCTTACTTATATCTATATATATATAAATATATATAATATATAATATATATATATATATATATATATATATATATATATATATATTAATATATATATATATATATATATATTATATATATATATATATATGTACATTATTATAAACAATATTACATATATAATACATATACTCATACATATATATAATATAATATAATAAAATAATATAAAAATCATGAATATTTGGTCTTTTCTTACCTAATCCATGTTTAATTCTCTATTATGTGGTTACCCATGTGTTAGTCATTTATATGATTTTCAGATGACAGGGTAGCATTTTTATTATCATATCCATTGGATCTTATGTGTGTTTTTCTTGATCTCAACATATAGGGGTATATCCTTCCCCACATCTTCATTTGCATTACTGATTTTGTGTTCCTTCTTTATGCCTTAGGTCCAACCCTTTCAGGTTGCAACATTAACATCTTTATATTTTCATGTCATAACTTGAATGGTAGAACCCACCTCTTCATGCACATCGTAGAATAGAACACATTTTCCATTTTTATTTCCATGCTACAACTTTTCTTAGGCCTAAGATTTCTACTATACACCTACCATGACTTGAATTGAGCCTCATTAATCTCTCTTTGTTTATATTGTTTCATACCTTAAGGAGAATCCTGTAACTCTTTTTGTTACTTTGTGATCATTGATATTGGATACTACCGAGGTGTTGTGCATACTACTATGCTAATGTTTTCCGTTACTTTCCTTACTTCCACTATAGTCACATTTGGCCTCTTTTCATTTGCATCATCATTTTATTCCATTTTCTGACCTTACCATTTCTAAAGAGACCATTGCAATGAGTGGATATACCTTGCCAACCTCTTTGCTTAAGCTCGCTTAAGGGTGTTCCACTATCTTACAATTAAATGCTTCTATTTTATACTAGTCATTTCTCTAGGATGAACTTCATTTATGATATTATAATGATTAGTAGGAAGTGAAAGATGACAAACTTAATCTTCTCCATTTCTCTCTCATTAGAAAAATGAAAAGGAAATTGAGCATAATTTTAACTCTTTTTTGGGCTTGTTAAAACCCCATGAAAAATACACCCTATTAAATACACTTTACAATTTTTTATGCTCATTCAAACTAAATGAAAAATACATTGTCAAGCTTATTTGTCTTCTCTTATTTGCTTTCTAATCTATGAAGGAGATCCTAAGAAAAAGAGGGGGGATCTATTAGAATCCATATACATAAGTGGCAATGTTAGTTAAGTTTTCCTTGAACATGGAACCTATTTGCATCATTGACATAAAATAGGGTTATGGCTTGCCTAGGAGCCATACCATAAATATGATTCTTAAACTCCTCTAGTTGGTTACTCTTCCAGTAATTATGGAGTATGATTCAATGCCTCCTACATTATTGAATGATATCATGTAGTGATTATCAGTGAATGTTGAAAATTCATTATTGTGTCATGCCAAATATTTTCAAGGGAATTCAAAACCTTAGTCGGCCATATATAATCTTGTTGACCATTTTTGTTGACCATCCCTATTCCATTTATACATGGTGACTTCATCTATTCACATCATCTCTTGGTATATTTTGTGTTAATTGATCAGGGATACATCAATGAACTCCTTTGATGGATCTCCTCCTATATATGTTGACTCATTATCTAAAAGAGTGATGTAGAAACTAGTAGTACATTTGAAGTTGTAGTTCTTAATGGAAAGTTTTGTTGTGATCGACAATGAGTTTTCCTCATTGGTCCCTAATTGGTCAATTCCATGAGTGTTTAAAATTATATTACCTATTCATACTTATTGTATTGTGCTATGTAACTCGTGGTCCATTTTCAACATTTGTTGGTCCCCTCATGTATGTTAACGGTATACCTCAATGACTAGTAATAAAGCAATTTTTCCCATTCTTGACATTAGTACTTCTATTCACATGATGTATATTTGTACCATCGAGATTGAGATCAAGACCTTGGGCTTAGGGGAATGTCACTCATACATATAACCTTTACCAAGATACAATAGAATATTTCACCATATTATGTACTTTGAGGACCACTTAGGGGCACCCTTCCTTGTGTTCGATGTCGCATTATTCTATACTACGACATAGACCCATTATGAATTTTTTGGCTCCTATGATCTCTTTCTTGATGGCATGGATCCACAATGTGTTCATTCATGGCCATGTACTAACCTTTCATATCATGAATTCATAGTGTATTGTGTTGGTATCCATGTTAATTTATCTTCTATACTAAGTATGGGTATGTTGGCCTCAAGGATTATCTATATGGTTGACTACATGGAAGTCTTGTTGGCACTAACTAGTTCCTTACTTCTTGACTCCTTCCTTGTGCCACTTCATCATATTCATTATATTGTAATGTATTTTTTCCATCAATTTCTCTTATGGCCTCATAGTATGGGACATGTGTTATACTTTCATTTTTTACCATAGGCATTACAAGGAAGTTATTAAATGTGATGAAGCTAAAGTTACATATTTGAGTAATTTCTTATAATTGTTTCACAAGGAAGTAATTATTTTGTCACGATTTTGTGATTATGAAATAATAACTATTTCATAATTGAGAACGGCTCATAATTGAGATGAAAGTTCATAGTGAGTTGGGAAAAGTTCATAATTTAGCATGGAACTTGAGAAACAATTTCATTACGGATTGGAAAAAAGACCTCATAATTGAGCATGATTTGTAATTTCTTGGTTCACATTCCATGAAGTCTACCCATGACTTGTATCCACCTCATTCACATGCCATGAATCCCATCTCCAAGATATTCTAAATTCTTATAAGAAGAGGCCAAATTGTGGAGATAGAGAGAAAAATTAAGGAAATAATGGTGGAATACTTGGGGAAGCCTCTTTGAATACTTTGGTGAGCCTTGCTACTAGTCTATAAGGAAAGGACAAGACAAGGCCAAGGAATTGGTGTTGTGAAATGGCAACAAGAAATTCCAGTTTAATTTGTCATTGAATTAAATTGTGAATTAAAAATCGAATTCTATTCTCATAGCAACTTGTAAATATTTAATTAAGTTTAATTGACTTAATTAACTTAGGAATTTTGAGTTGGAAGTCTTTATGTAGTCATGTATGTGTGATCCCTAAATACTAGGGGTATGGGATGAGTTTATTTGAGTTGTAATTAGAAAACTCAGATTGACTGAGTTATGATCAGTTAAACTACTTATAATTGTTGGAGGAGCTAATAGAGGTCTAGTAGTGAGTCAGTGCACTAGTGCATCCTTAGTGCCACACCAGCTAACTAAAGATTCACTCAAGAATAACTCATGCATGTCAGTTCAGAAGAAGACCCAGTTGAGACTGTAGTGTAGGGACAGTGTATTATCAATTGTCTAATTTTTCGCATTGTAAAGATGGTGCATGCAATCAATTGAGGACCTAAGTTTGGATTGTGCAGTTATGGAAGAAGGATTTCCTCATTAAATAGAGGCTAATTCCTCTAGGAATTGTGAAAGGAAGTAAGGGCTTGGAGACTAGCAGAATAGGCTAAGTGCTGGCTTGAGCTAGCTTGTGAGCAGAGAGTTGATCATACTTGTGCAGGAATTTTTCTAGTGATAACAAGCTTTGTGTTTTATTCTTAGATCTTCTGGTTAATGCAATATAGATAGTCAAGGTTTTGAGCAGTTTCTTTCCCTAGTGAAATATTGTGTTATATGCCATTGATATTCTTCCTCTTTTTTATTATTGTTTTCATCGATCTAGTTTGGCTTCCACTTAAAGAGTAGAGTAGATTATTGTTTTATGTTTTAGTACATCACATGCGTTGTTGATTCTACAAGTAAAAATATACATCGTATTAGAGCTACATATGTAGAAAAATATACATGGTATCAGAGTTGAAGATAGTATAGAAGAGGATAGGGATTCAAGTGAAGAATATCTACACGTTGGAGGTAGAATATTGTGTTTCCTTGAGCATGAAAGCAAACAAGATGTAGAGTCGAGACATCAATGAGTTGTGGCACAGGAGGTTGGGTCACTTGCATCATGGGGATTTGAAAATCATGCAGTAGATTTCTACTCATCTTACCAAAGGTATGCTAGAGCAAGTTAATACATGCAAGGTGTGTACTCTAGGAAAAATCACCAAAGCTTCCTTTCACTATAGAGACAGACGAGCACAGGCGATTCTATAGTGAGTCCATTCAAATGTGTGTGGACCATTCTCAATAGCATCCACAACCAAATAGAGGTATTATGTTATATTTTTTGATGATTTTTCTTGTAAACTATGGATCTTTTTCATATAGAAAGATCAAACTTTCGCAAATTTTTATCAATTTAAAGCATTAGTTGAGAAAGAGTCTGGCAAGAATGTTAAAGCTCTGAGGAGTGATAATGGTGGTCAATATGTGTCAAATGAGTTTAATAACTTATGTAAGACAGAAGGGATTAAACGAGAGTTGATAGCACCCTATAACCCACAGTAGAATGGGGTGGCTAAAAGGAAGAACATAATCATTATAGGAGCAACACAGGTAATGTTGCATAATCACAGCCTACCACTACACTTGTGGGTTGAGACATGCCACACAACTGTTTATTTGCATAACAAAAGGCTGCATCAGATTCTTGGGATAGTACACTAGAGGAGGCTTTCTTAAGGAAGAGACCAGATGTTGGTCACTTCAGAATGTTTGGGTCATTGGTATATTTTCATGTGACCAAAGATGCATGGAAAAAGTTTGATCCAACAACAAAGTCGGGAATATTTGTGGGGTACACTAATACACCTCACAACTATCGGGTGTGTCGGCCAAAAGGATGAAAACTATTTACAAGTATATCAGATTCGATGAGGAGAAGTCCATGCGATGTTTCCTTGAGAGGGAGTTTCAACTACATGTGGTTGAGGAGCCTGAGATTGATGTGGAGAAGCCACATGTAGAGGATCCGGCAGTGGAGACATCCACTTAGACAGAGTCTTCTAGAGATTGGAGAAATCACACCAAAGAGGCTGACAAGTTATTGCAGGATGTGAGAGAGAATGTGGTAGCACCCACATCATGATGCAGGCAAAGGAGGTCACCTAAGAGGTACACTAGATACATGGCTCTTATGAGGGCATGTGTTGAGATAGATCCTTCTTCCTTTGAGGAGGCAGTGCAGAGATTGGTTTGGGTTGATGCCATGGTGGAGGAGTATGACTCCATTGTTCGTAATTATGTTTGGGATGTGGTTCCAAGACCGTAGAAAAGTTAGTGGTGATCTCCCCATGGCTTTACAATGTAACGCAAGCAGTGGATGGTAGCATGGAGAAACATAAGCCTAGGTTTGTGGCCTGAGGCTTTTCTCAGGTAAAGGGGATTGCCTATGATGAGACCTTTGATCCTATTGCAAGATACTCATTGATCAGATCCATATTGGTGCTATTAGCACAAATGGGTTGGAAGATACATCAGATGGATGTAAAGACAACCTTCCTTAATGGCAAGATTGAGGAAGAGTAGTTTATTGAGGATCCTGAAGGTTTTTAGATCTTTGACCATGAGTCTCATGTGTGTCGACTTAAGTGAATGTTGTATGGGCTGAAGGAAGAACCCCGTGCTTAGTACACTAGGATCGATAGCTACTTCACTGGGTTAGGCTTCACCAAAAGTGAAGTGGATGCGAACCTGTACCATATTGTGGTGGAAGGTAAATTCTTGATCATTGTTTTATATGTCAACAATTTGATTCTCATAGGTGATGATAAGTTGATCAACTATTGAAAGAAGGATATTGCAAGAGAGTTTGAGATGAAGGACTTGGGGCTCATGCATTACTTACTGGTCATGGAACTACGGCAAGGTGATGGAGAACTTTTTGTCTGTCAGGGCAAGTATGCCAACGAGATACTTAAAAGGTTTCACTTGGATAGCAGTAAACCCATGGAAACTCCTCTAGCAGGTAACTAAAGGAAGGAGGATGTTACTTCAGGTGAGGTAGTGGAAGCTACCATTTACATGTAGCTTATGGGTTCACTTATGTATTTGGTGAACATACAACTGGATGTGTTCTATGCAGTTAACCAACTTAGTCAAGCAATGGTTAGGCCTACCAAGCTATATTGGAAGGCAGCGAAGCATTTTTGAGATACCTTAGAGGCACTACTCAGTTTTGATTGTGGTACAAATGGATAGAGGGAGTGAATCTTCAAGGCTTCATTGATGCAAATTAGGTAGGGATTCCATTCGACAGGAAGAGCACATCAGGTGGGATATTTAGTATTGGGTCAACAGTTATTTCTTGTTACACCAGGAAATAGAGATCGGTTGCACTCGGTAGAGGAAGAGTAAATGGCTACAATTCAAGTATCATGTGAGGCCATCTAGATGAGGAAGATTCTTGTTGTTTTTTTTAGTTAATAGATGGATCCAACTGTGATTTAATGCGATAACCAAAGTTGTATCAAACTCTATCAAAATCCATTTTTACTGTTCAGTCCAACCATATTGATATATGATATCTTCATCTTCGAGATTGTGTTTTGAGGCAGATTATGTTGTTGGAGTACATTCCCACAGAGGAGCAGGATGCTGACATTTTGACAAACGAATTGTCAAGATGTAAATTTGATTTTCACAAAGACAAGATCAAGGTAGCTGATAATCCCTTTCTTGTTGAGAGGGATTGTTGAGAAATGGAAAAAAGAAATTCCAGTTTAATTTGTCCTTGAATTAAATTGTGAATTAAAAATTGAATTATAATCTCGTAGAAACTTGTAAATAGTTAATTAAGCTTAATTGACTTAATTAACTTAGGATTTTTGAGTTGGAAGTCTTTATGTAGTCATGTAGGTGTGAACCCTAAATTCTAGGGGTTTGGGATGAGTTTATTTTAGTTGTAATTAGATAACTCAATTTGACTGAGTTATGGTCAGTTAAACTAGTTCTAACTGTTGGAGGAACTAGTAGAGGTATAGTAGTGAGTTGGTGCACTAGTGCATCCTCAGTGCCACACCAGATAACTGAAGATTCACTCAAGAATAACTCATGCATGTCAGTTCATAGGAAGACCCAGCTAAGACTAGAGTGCAAGGACATTGTACTATCAATTGTATAATTCTCCACATTGTACAGATGGTGCATACAATCAGTTGAGGACCTAAGTCTGGATCGCGTAGTTATGGAAGAAGGATTCCCTCATTAAAAAGAGGCTAGTTCCTCTAAGAATTGTGCAAGGAAGTAGGGGCTTGGAGAGTAGAAGAATAAGCTAAGTGTTGGCTTGAGCTAGCTTGTGAGCAGAGAGTTCATCATACTTGTGCAGGAATTGTTCTAGTTAGAAAACGATTTGTATTTTCTTCTCAGATATTCTGGTTAATGCAATATAGATAGTCAGGTTTTTGAGTAGTTTCTTTCCCCATAGAAATATTGTGTTATGTGTGATTGATATTTTTCCTCTTTCTAATTATTGTTTTCATTGATCTAGTTTGGTTTCCGCTGAAGGGTAGAGTATATTCTTGTTTTATGTTTTAGTACATCACATGAGTTGTTGAATTAACAAGTAAAAATCTACAATTGGAAGGGGTTGCATACATCCCAATGTATAATAACTATGTGTATGTTTCCATTTCCATTAATATATAGATATTTTGGCCTCATACTAGGGGACATGTGCTATACTTGAGTATTTCACCATAGGCATTACAAGGAAGTTATTAGATGTTATGAAGCTAAAATTACATATTTGAGTAATTCCTCATATTGTTTTCACAAGGAAGTAATTATTTTGTCACAATTTCATTATTATGAAATAATAAGTATTTCATAATTGATAAAGACTCATAATTGAAAAGAAAGTTCTTAGTGAGTTGAGAAAAGTTCATAATTTAGCATGGAACTTGAGAAAAAAAATCTCATTATAGGTTGGAAAAAAACTCATAATTGAGAATGAAAATTGTGCATGATTTGTAATTTCTTGGTTCACATTCCATGATGTCTATTCATGACATGTATCCACCTAATTCACATGCCATGAATCCCATCTCTGAGATATTTTGAATTATTCTAAGTGAAGGCCAACTTGGGGGGGATAAAGAGAGAAATTAAGTAAGGAAATGATGGCGGAATACTTAGGGAAGCCTCTTTGCATACTTTGGTGAGCCTAGATACTAGTCTATAAGGAAAGGGCAAGACAAGGCCAAGGAATTGGAAGGGGCTACATGCATCCCAATGTATAATAACTCGGTGTATGCTGCCATTTCCATTAATATATAGATCTTGTGATTCCTTCCCCATAGACTATTGTTGATTTGTGTTGGATCTAGATTAGTTTGGGGAATTTAGAGTAGATCTAGTTTCTATAACCTTATATGTTTGGAAGAGATCTTGGTGTTGTTTTTTGTGTTCAGGTTGCAAGTGTAGGAATGAGGAGAAAGGAATTCATAAGAAGAAGAAAGATTGATATCATTCATTAACAACTAGGATCATCACAACCTTCCCCACAAAATGTCTGGTTCTTTCCATATTCTTTTCCATTTCATACATATAAGTGATCAGGTGCTCAGTATTTAGCTCAAAAATCAAAGTTCTAATATTGGCTCGAAAAATATACAAATGCGTTTGTCTCATTAATATGATTGCAATGCAATTCGTTTCAATGAAAATGGAGCCCATATGAAGGAGAAAAGGACTATTGTTCGTTTTCCTAAATAGTTAAAAAAATTGCAGAATAGGACATAATGATGACATGGCAGTCTAGTCAACAGTCTAGTCAGAAGGGGAATCTGTAGGTTTTAACACCGTATAGAAATACCTTCATATGAATTTTAAAACGCAGAAAATAGACAATGCGAGAGCATAACACATAAAACACATATACACAGATATTTTCCCCTGGATCCCAAAACTGGGAGTACCAACTTGATTTTTTATTATATTCCTTTCAATGTTACCATACATATTTATACATGTCGAAGCATCCAATACCATGGACCGAAAACCATCACGTCTAAAACTATGGACCGAAAACCATCGCGTCCAAAACCATGTGTAAAAATCATGCACAAAACCATAGGTAGGTTCACCCAACCTAACATAGGGTCCAAAACCAAAATTTTCTGGGGCATTGCCCCGAACCCCATAGAGTGGGGTTACCTGCACCCCTCAAACGCCTTGTGACTCACCTCACTATGCAATCATTGCAACGAAGAGGGGGGCTTCACCCCCCCTCTAACCCCCTGGTTAACTACGTGGGCTAGTCGTGGAAAGAATATAACATAACCCAACATTCTCCCACTTTGTTTTCTTTCCAAAGGGGACCATAAGAGAACTTCATCATTTATCCAACCCTAAAACACCCATTGTTTCTCTACACCAAGAGAACTTCTCAGAGCTCATAGATTTTGTTAGTGCATCTGTAGTATTCTTCAAAGTGTCCACCTTTACTAGCAACACCTTTTTGTCTTCTATCATATCCCTCACAAAGTGATATTGAACATCAATGTGCTTTGTCTTTGAATGGTAAGTAGGGTTATTTTCGAAGAAAATTGCACTTTGGCTATCACAGTCTATCCTTATAGCTCCCTATACTAGCCCCATACTTGAACATAATCTCTGCAACCAAACTGCTTCCTTGCTTGCATGGGTGGCTGCCATGCATTCTGCCTATGTAGTTGATAGTGCCACTATAGATTGCTTCTTACTCATCGAACTGATGGCACCTCCAAATAGGTTAAACACATACCCACTTGTAGATCTTCTCTAATCCATATCTCTAACCCAGTCCGCATCAATAAAGCCATGAATATCCAAAACTCTATCAAATCCTGGGCTTCCTTGGTAGCACAAACCATAATCACTAGTGCCACGCAAATACCTGAAAACCTGCTTCACTGTTGTCCAATGCTCCTTCCCTGGTTTTGAC
>APFE030627222.1:5888-20884 GCA_000404065.3 Pinus taeda
GACGGCTCATTGAATAAATGATTTCATGGAGAATATCTCTAAAGTGGTTTCATGATAAGATTTGATCATTTAATGTGTCTAAAATTAAACAAACGATCAATATTTTAATTTTTAAATAAATTTAATTTTGTAAGTTTAATTTTTTGCATTTTTATTTGCTCATAGCTTCGACTAAGTGCAGATTGATTCGTCTATATTATCCTTGACCAATTAGATCCTTAGAGGGATCAATGAAAAGCTTAAATTTTCTTTTATTTATTTATCTAATTAAGTTTTGATTGGAAATAATTTATATTCCAAATTTAGTATTTTAATTTTAATTGACTTCTGATTGATTTTGACAAGAAAATGGTTGAAGAGGTGAGGAAAAAAAAATTCAATCAATGGGATTTCTCCAACAATGGAAGAAAAGGAATTTGGACAAATAAAAATTTTTGGAGTAGAATTACTCTTCAAGAGCTCTTCTATTTGGAATTCATTTTGTAAATTTTAAATAGTGGTTTGTAGAATGAGCAAGGGGCTTCTCTCTTTGGAAATTTGGTAATGCTTATAGAACTATTGTAATAGGGATTTCAGGTTGTAGGTAGAGAAATGATCAAACTTAGATTTGGGGATTATTGAGAAATTTCTTTTGCATTCTGAACTATGTATGGAGAGTAGAGCTTTCCTTATTGTAGCCCTTGTTTTAATAACAGAAGTTCAAATATTGTAAAGGGTTGTTGGAGATCAGAGCCATAGAAACAACTTCAATAAATTGGTATTTAAAATACTATTTTTTAATAGTGATTTGGTTTTATAATAACAAAAATGTGTCATTTTCATTCATATTTGTGCATTATTGTGAGTGTGAGTAATTTGCATCAATAATTTGTTGTCATTTATCTCTACTCTTATGTGTTGACCTTTGATTTATAATTAACTATTTACTCAAAAATTAATCTTTTAATTCTGATTTAACAAACAATAATAATTTGTTAACTATTTCCATATATTATTGTATAACCATTCGAGTTATTGATTTAACAATCATCGTCATTTTGTGAAATCATTCTTAAATATTGTCGATTAATTATCTCATTTAATAAAACATAATGTGTTTCTCGTATCCATAATATCAATTAATTGAACTAATTCATTCCCTTGATATTCATTATAAGCTAGACACATTTAAATCTCAATCATTTAATTTTTTTTCTCTTCATTGGGTTAGATCTACATCTTCCTAATCAAAATAGATTTAGAGTCTTTTTCCTTTTTCTTGCATTATAGGATTAATTTTCATTTAGATTTAATTCTACATTCTTAGAAGTCCTCTTACTAAAGAGACTAACTTTAGTTGTGGCTTGGTTGAGCCCAAGATCAACTTAAGGATCACTTTATTTCCTGATTAGTGAAAAGGATGATCTAACGTGTCTTTGTATTGGGAGGTGAAAGTTATATGGAGATAGAGAGAAGATAGCTTGACCTAGTTTAACTAGTCAAAACCACCATTTCAATGGAAAATGAGCTGCTCTAAGTTCTCGACCAGGTGGTCTACCTTATAATGTTATAGGCAGTGATTTTAGAGCCTTCAAAATTTTTGGTGCTAAAAGGAGGACATGAAGACTTTTTGTCATTTAGAGTTTTTGTATTTTAAAGTTTTATTTTAATCACAATGGTTTCTCTCAAACTTCCAATTTGGAGTTATATCTCTTGACTTGCATCTATAATACTCCACCAGAAGTGGTAAGACTCTTGTCTTAGGTAAAGTTTAATGGTTAGAGGAATGCTTCTGCTTTTGATCATGCCTTTCAATTTATTAAAAAATTTACAAATTCTAATTTTCAAGGAATTGATGAAGGTATTATATGCAAGATTTTTACTCTTACATTCTTGGGAAAAGCTAGAAGGTGATGTCAATCACTTCCAGTTGTCTCGATTCACATCTACGATAAGTTTATTTCAATTTTCCTTTGTGAATTTGACGTCTATGACTACAAATAGGCATGTGATAAAATTGAAGATATAAAAAGGTTTGAAAATGATGCGGGAGCAATCAGCAACAAAGCAAGCAAACGTGGATCAGAACAAAAGAAAAGCGTGATTTAAAGGAGAAAAATAGATTTAAAAAGGATAAAGCAGATTTAAAGCGTGCATGCATGAAGCTTTTGTGGAGAAAATCAGGAGAAGATAGGATTGATCCTTCCTAAAATTCTTATATATATGTAATGTGATAAGATGTGAGATATATCTTTTGTGAAGAAAATTGTGAGTGGGCAAGATGTAGCCCAGCGTGAATTCGGTTTTAAGGCTGAAAGGCCTTAATTTTGTAACTGTTTTATATAAATTATGAAAACTTGTTCAAGTGTTATTATATATGCATGTGTTGTCTATCACCATCGATCATTTCAGGGTCGATGGCGATCTATATATATTGTTTACCTGTTATATGTGATTGTTCTGTTGATGGTGGAATTTATTAAACTGCGTGATAAATTAGGATGGTTGTTTATGTTCTTCTCTTATTAGCAATGTGTCGTTCTTATTTGGCTGGAGAATGAAGATTCACGTTTTAAAAGTTAAATCGCTTCCATTTAGGCTTGTGGGCCATAACCCAGAGGTCGAGGATCAAGATTTTTTTAAAGGAATTGGGATTTTGGCAACCCCCAAATTCTCATTTTCATCAGGTGGTATCAGAGCCGTAAGATTCTGCGAAAAGAGGTATAGTGTGTTAAAGATGGAGAGTTTATGGTCTTGCTATTGTGCAGATGGTAGCAGCAGAAGGTGAGAAGATTTGCAGCAACCTAGAGAAGGATGCCAAAAGACCGAGTGCGGAGGGCTTGGTGAGGTATTGTGTAAAAGAGGAGGCTGTTACTGCAGAGGTTGGTTGCAGCTCACAGAGTTCTAGTGAAGGAATGCAGTGGATAAAATTGCTAAAGACTAGGAGAAGCATATGACCAGGAGGTCATAAATTTTTGTGCCTCGAGAGTCTGATGCGGGAGCAATCAGCAACAAAGCAAGCAAACATGGACCAGAGGATCAGAACAAAAGAAAAGCGTGATTTAAAGGAGAAAAATAGATTTAAAAAGGATAAAGCAAATTTAAAGCGTGCATGCATGAAGCTTTTGTGGAGAAACTCAGGAGAAGATAGGATTGATCCTTCCTAAAATTCTTATATATATGTAATGTGATAGGATGTGAGATATATCTTTTGTGAAGAAAATTGTGAGTGGGCAAGATGTAGCCCAGCGTGAATTCGGTTTTAAGCCTGAAAGGCCTTAATTTTGTAACTGTTTTATATAAATTATGAAAACTTGTTCAAGTGTTATTATATATGCATGTGTTGTCTATCACCATCGATCATTTCAGGGTCGATGGCGATCTATATATATTGTTTACTTGTTATATGTGATTGTTCTGTTGATGGCGGAATTTATTAAACTATGTGATAAATTAGGATGGTTGTTTATGTTCTTCTCTTATTAGCAATGTGTCGTTCTTATTTGGCTGGAGAATGAAGATTCACGTTTTAAAAGTTAAATCGCTTCCGTTTAGGCTTGTGGGCCATAACCCACAGGTCGAGGATCAAGATTTTTTTAAAGGAATTGGGATTTTGGCAACCCCCAAATTCTCATTTTCATCAGAAAATGAGTCTTTTATTGATTTTACCATTAGATTTTGTTTAAATTGTTTAAGATTTAAAATTGAAGATAAAAATTCAAAAGATGATTTATTAGATTGGTTTGAATATATTTACTCTCTTCCTCCCTTTCACAATCCATGTGGAATTATTACAAGCTTTGATTAATCTTCTTAGAATTCTATTAACCTAATTAAAAACTCTAATACAGAGGTACATACCAATTATCACGAAGTTGCATCTAGTATGTATGATCAATTCCTTCAATTAATACACACCTCTTTTAAAATTAATGATAATCTCTCTCATGTTAATGAAATACAATATCAAAACTTGGAAAATTTTACTATTCAAATGTAATAAGATACTAGCAACAATATCATAGAAAAGGCTACCTTGAAATCAAAAAATCAATTTGTATTAAAATCAGAAAATTAGATTATAGATTAGAAATTATAGGAAGAAATTCAAGTTTTCAATAATATGCAATCTGCCACAAAATTTCAGAATTTGGTCATGTTAATCAAGTACAAAATTCATGGCAGAGAAGTAATATTCTTCAAGAAAGCACAATTAGTCAATTGAATGATCTTAAATTTGAAATTTGAAATATAAACATGGAATATTTCAGATTCATTTCTTCAAATTCACATTTTTCCTTTTATCCTGATATTTTTGTTGATAGTAATTTTCCTTCCCATGGCATTAATAATGTTCTAGAAAGAAGAGAGGTTGATCCAAATAAATTCCCTATTAGTTTTTATCAGGACAAAGAAGTAATTATTGATCATTCTTCCAACATTGATGAACCTGAGCTTAATTTTCCTTCTTGTTTTGATTTGGCATATGGGAATGAATAAAATTTCAATGAAATTCATGAAGTTATTTATGATAATTATTCTAACATTGAAGACGTTGATTTGTCTTCTTCTCAATTAAATCCTCATGATCAGAGACCAATCATATGTGGGAATGAAGAACAGTAATTGTTCCAGCTAATTCTCATTCTCAATCAAAATATTATCTTCATGATTTCAACATTCAAGAGTCATTTCCGATTTACAATTCATGTGATCATCAAGCTCTTACACGTGTTCTTGGTCCATAATGGTTTCCTCTTCCATAAGTCAATGCCAATGATCCTTCTTATTTTATTATTTTGGCTAACACTTGTGAGGGGGAAATTTTTTTAAATTAATTCCAATTGTGTTGTAACAATAATTGTAACAATAATGTAAATTATGTTTTGATTTTATTATTTTCCTTCATCTATTTTGGTTGTTTTCATATTTTTTTTTATGTTTTCATTTCTCATATTTTAGATATCTTATGTTGGAATATCGATAAATTTAGTATTGAACACTCAATTAATGCATTTATTGAAAGGGTAAACGAATTTTCTAATCATAATCATGAAAATCAAAATATATTTCTCTTCTAATTACAATTGATGTCCATTTGTTATCACTTGCTTCTTTCTTCTCAAAAGTAGTGCCAACAAGAGAGTGTATTTTCACAATATGACCAGCAATCTAATTCCATTAATAGTATTCCATTGAACCTATCTATTGTCTTTATGGGCCCCAACCCAGGTTTAGCGTTTAGTCAACCAAACAAATCCCTACACTATTGGCCCTTTTGGCATCAACCTGTGGAGTGCGAATTGAGGCATCACCCAAACCAGTATGGGAGAATGCTAGAACCAAGTTTCTACACCCTAAGATGGTCGTGATGTCGGTTTATACCCCATGCTCCTCCCTTCACATTGGTCACTAAGCCTTAGGGCTTATTGATCTACCTTCTAATCCATCATTCAGGACCTTCGCGAAGGTGTACAATTTACCTTCGCATAACCTTAACCAGCGGTTCAGGTATTTTCACGCTGTGATGACGATGTATTGTATATGTTCCCTAGTTATCTCAAGTGCCTTGCTTATTCTACCAATCAATTATAGTTAGCATCGTGTAAACTGATATTCTTACTTGCATTTAATCAACATTTATAATCACATACATTCGCACATCAAATAAACATTGTAAAATAAACGGAGATCACAATATAATCAGATGCATTAACAAAGACTAATTACATAGTAATTGTAGAATACTTCTCATTATTGATATCTTCTAGTTTAGTACAGACCCTATCCACCTTGCGCACACAGCTGCAGGGGTCCACGCACTCAGTTGTGGACTTCTACCCTAGGCCTCTATGCACTCAGTTACAGAGCCTCTACCTACACTAAGGCGTGAAAACACTTAGACTTCCACTCTACTTCACTACTTACTCTTCGGTCTTCTCTGTTCTTCCTATTAACTGCTTAGAGATTAGCTCGTTTTTATAGCTCTTTACAAAATAAGGGAGGAGAACCTTTTATGACTCTTGACACCTTCACACTCCGCGACCACAAAATGCAAATATTTTACAACTTTATTACAAAATTGTCTCAAAAAATGGGCTTTTAGCCCCAAAATTGCTCCTAAGGGGAACCCGTTCCCAATTGGCCCCCAACACAAACATGGTGACTCGCCCTCAAGTCACTCTCCAGGCATGGAGATATTAGCATGGAGACCTCCTATCTCAACCTATATGGCTAACATCTTGGCAGTGCACTACATGGTGACCTGCTTCACTTCTTCGACCAACTGCTCAGTCGCTAGTCATGAATTGTTAGCCTGAAGCTTATGATGAGTAACCTATAGACTAGCAAGCTTGCCTTCAATGGAGGACATGACTAAATAAGCTTCGTACAACCAAGGCTTCAAGTGCACCTTCAACACTTTCTCTTTGTGCTACGATGTATCTACCTGTTACTTCAATGTTTTGGCCTCGTGCAGCCTCGCATGTCTCTATGTGAGGGTGACGGTGCACGTTCTTCCTTTCACCTGGTCATAACATTACTATAGTGCTCATGCCTCTGTCTCTAGCCTCTGTATATTAGGATCTTCTTGTAGAATGTTTAGGACTTCAAATGATTGTTCAAACAACCTTGTGCAAGTGGCTGTGCACTGCACCTTTACTTCTGGTGGAGTTGAATGGTGGGTCTTCAACTGCAGCTTTGCAATTTAGAGGTTCAGCTCTAGTTAAACCTTGGCCAACTATGTGCTAGTGTTGTGCACTCCTATAGCAAGTTTGCTAATGTGCACCTCTACTGGTTCATCGTTAGGAATGGCCAACTCAGGGACCATTCGGCATGTTTCCTCCATGACCTAAACTATGTGCTTGTTTCGATTTGTTACTTCATTCACGTTGTCGATGGTAGATTCTTGTTGTAGGGCCATCTGCACATTATTGATGTTCTGATCATTGATCACCTACAAAGCACATTATTCATGGGCCCTCAACTTCGTGATCACCACATCCTATAGTAGGTGGAACACCTCACCAGAAAGCATTTCTAAGTTTAGCCCTACTCCCTTGAGGATGTTGATAGTAGGCCTATTAGCTTCGATCTTTGTGGTTAGTGCTCCCTTCAGCAGCACTATTGCTTAGGAGCCCTTCACATGCAGCATCCCTACAACTTATTAAGTACTGATGGCGAGGCTGGTGAACACCGTGCCAGCCTATGATGCATGGATCTGAAGCTCATGTAGACCCATATGGATGGCCCCTAATACTTCCTACTGCTACTACTCAAATTGCTGTAGTACCTCTATGGTGACATCCTATACTGTGTCTCCAATGTCTGATCCAAATTAGATCCATGAAAAATTATCAAAGTACCATGACTGTATCAAATCAGGATAGACCTCAGAAATCTATGAATAAAGAGTGATCAGGAAGACCTCTGGATAGTGGCAGTTTTCATCCAGCAAGGAAAGACGAGGACCTCAGTCAAAGCGTGCTAACCGAGGCCTATGGAGACCGTGCAGGAGGAAAAAATGGTAGTTGGGAAGCCCAGATCGTGAAACGGATGCCATTCCTGATGTGCGATTAGCACCATCGTTGGGTAAAACCCCACAAGAAGAAAAGGCCCCAAGCATGCGGTCACATGGGAAGCCGAGAAATCGTGGGGAAAGCGCTAAGGCGAAAGGCAAGTCCAATGCTCCAAAATTAGTGGTATATTGGGGGCATCCTTGGCAGGTAAGCAGATTTGGTTGAAAATGAGTGATTCCATTCAGAGCACGATGTGTGTTTGGTGGATGAGAGAGAAAAATGACTCTCATCGCACACTAACGGTCTAGGAAGTCAACCGCATTAAATGAGTGAAGACTGCGAGATCTGGGGACTCCAGATCTGATGGCAGAGATTGCGCCTGATGGGAAAACTAGATTTGGTAGGGGAATTAAGCCATGGCATGTAGAATTCTGAAGTCCAATTTGACCGCTGAGTTTGTGGATGAGTCATTCCATATTGTAACTAAATTAGCGAATCGTCGAGGAAGAACTAGCACAGTTCATGAGAGGACAACTGGCCATTTCCCTATGGATGATGGCGATGATGCAGAGGTAGGGAACTCCAAATGAACAGTAGCAGGCGAACCAAAGCGGTGGAAGAGGAATCAAATAGTCATGGACAGATTGGCTTTAAGCCATGAATAGCTAGAGAATAGAACACAAAGAGAGAAGATAGAAGACAAAGGCAGACAGAGCAAGAGCAAAGAAAAGGACAGTGAAGCAAGAAGCAGGAAACAGAGTGCCAAGTTGACCTAAGGTAGCATCGATCAGATAGAAGGCTTGAGAGGTTCAAGGAAATCCATGTGTCTATCAGGAATTGAGAACCACATTGGGCTTCTCCTATTAAAGATGAGAGAGGTCAACACTTGGAAAAGGGAAAGAGTCTATGGACTCTAGTGGCTTGGGGAATCTAATAACCACCCTACCAAGAATTATTTGTTTCAGGGGACTCAAATTGAGCTCCTCATTGTAAATATCCTCTTTGAAGACACAATAAAGGAAGGCCACCACTGAAAGTTGGACCATAGACATAGCCCTGGAGAATATGGTGAACTCCTTATTAAATATGTTGTGTTCTTGCATTTGCTTATTGTGTTTGTCTTACTATTTTCCATTCTTCCAGTGTCTATGTATTTTGTAATCTGATTAATTCGTTGCCTAAAATAACATAGACATAGACCAGCACATGAGTTTGTAATACCTTCATTCGTTAATTAACTAACTGAGGTCACTCACGAGTGATTTTTGGATCAAGTGGTATGAGAGCTTTAGGCTATTAAGGTTATACAAGCTTGTGTTGGTTTAGTTTTTGAATGCTAACTAGATCAAAACTCAAATTAGGAGAAGGAGAGTTGGTCGAAACTAATCCTGAAATTGGGAGAGTCTATCCTCAGAAGACAATGTCAGAGGAGGGTTCTATGGGGTCAGACCGTCAATTCATAGATAGTTTCCTAGCCATAATGTCCATGGTAAAAGAAATGTATACGGACTTTAGAAAACATAAGGATGAAGATTCATTAGGCTCTAAGCAAGACAAAGGAGAAGATGAGTCACATTCCCATGACCACTCAAAAGGCAAAGGGAAAGAGGAAAGCTTTCTCACACCTTTTGATAGCCCTAAAATGAAAAAATCTTTGATCAAACTAAATGTTAAATTCGATTTACATATATATGATGGAGAGTTGAATGCAGAAAAGCTAGACAATTGGATTAGAAAAATTCATGTTTATTATAGAGTGTGGAATATCGATTGAGACAAGAGCAAGATTCAGCTGGCAAGCCTATGCCTTGGAGGCACTACCTTGCTTTGGTGGGAAGGTAGGACCCAAGCTGACATGAAAAGACATGGTAAGACTATCTCTATCTAGAGTGAATTTGTTTTTGCAATGAAAAAGCAGTTCTATCCATTAGCCTACATGCAACAAGCCATGATGAGTTGGAAAAATCTTCGACAGTTGAAACAACAAAGTGTGCAAGGGTACACTCAAGAATTTAGAAAGAGAGCATTGATTCTAGGAATCTCATTACACTCACCTAAGACTCTGCTGAAGTACATTGGTGGTCTACACAGCTATATGAGGCACACTATCCTCCTGTTTAATCCCACTAGTATAGATGAAGTATTTTGTTATATACCTACAAGTGGATAATATGGGGTACAAAGGGACGTACCCAAGGGAATAATGTAATGATGGGATGGGAAATATGTTGGGTTGTGTTATATTCTTTCCACATAGTTAACAGGGGGTTTGAGGTGTACCCGTATTGTATATGTTCCCTAGTTATCTCAAGTGCCTTGCTTATTCTACAAATCAATTATAGTTAGCATCGTGTAAACTGATATTCTTACTTGCATTTAATTAACATTTATAATCACATAAATTCGCACATCAAATAAACATTGTAAAATAAACTGAGATCACAATATAATCAGATGCATTAACAAAGACTAATTACATAGTAATTGTAGAATACTTCTCATTATTGATATCGTCTAGTTTAGTACAGACCCTATCCACCTTACGCACATAGCTATAGGGGTCCACGCACTCAGTTGTGGACTTCTACCCTAGGCCTCTATGCACTCAGTTACAGAGCCTCTACCTACACTAAGGCGTGAAAACACTTAGACTTCCACTCTACTTCACTACTTACTCTTTGGTCTTCTCTGTTCTTCCTATTAACTGCCTAGAGATTAGCTCATTTTTATAGCTCTTTACAAAATAAGGGAGGAGAACCTTTTATGACTCTTGACACCTTCACACTCCGCAACCACAAAATGCAAAGATTTTACAACTTTATTACAAAATTGTCTCAAAAAATGGGCTTTTAGCCCCAAAATTGCTCCTAAGAGGAACCCATTCCCAATTTGCCCCCAACACAAACATGGTGACTCGCCCTCAAGTCACTCTCCAGGCATGGAGATATTAGCATGAAGACCTCCCATCTCAACCTATATGGCTAACATCTCGGCAGTGCACTACATGGTGACCTGCTTCACTTCTTCGACCAACTGCTCAGTCGCTAGTCATGAATTGTTAGCCTGAAGCTTATGATGAGTAACCTATAGACTAGCAAGCTTGCCTTCAATGGAGGACATGACTAAATAAGCTTCGTACAACCAAGGCTTCAAGTGCACCTTCAATACTTCCTCTTTTTGCTACGCTGTATCTACCTGTTCCTTCAATGTTTTGGCCTCGTGCAGCCTCGCAAGTCTCTATGTGAGGGTGACGGTGCACGATGTTCCTTTCAGCTGGTCATAACATTACTATAGTGCTCATGCCTCTGTCTCTAGCCTCTGTATATTAGGATCTTCTTGTAGACTGTTTAGGACTTCAAATGATTGTTCAAACAACCTTGTGCAAGTGGTTGTGCACTGCACCTTTACTTCTGGTGGAGTTGAATGGTGGGTCTTCAACTGCAGCTTTGCAATTTGGAGGTTCAGCTCCAATTAAACCTTGGCCTACTATGTGCTAGTGTTGTGCACTCCTATAGCAAGTTTGCTAATGTGCACCTCTACTGGTTCATTGTTAGGAATGGCCAACTCAGGGACCATTCGGCATGCTTCCTCCATGACCTAAACTATGAGCTTGTTTCGATCAGTTACTTCATTCACGTTGTCGATGGTAGATTCTTGTTGTAGGGCCATCTGCACATTATTGATGTTCTGATCATTGATCACCTACAAAGCACGTTATTCATGGGCCCTCAACTTCGATCACCACATCCTACAGTAGGTGGAACACCTCACCAGAAAGCATTGCTAAGTTTAGCCCTACTCCCTTGAGGATGTTGATAGTAGGCCTATTAGCTTCAATCTTTGTGGTTAGTGCTCCCTTCAGTAGCACTATTGCTCAGGAGTCCTTCACATGCAGCATCCCTACAGCTTCTTAAGTACTGATGGCGAGGCTGGTGAACACCGCGCCATCCTATGATGCATGGATCTGAAGCTCACGTAGACCCATATGGATGGCCCCCAATACTTCCTACTGCTACTACTCAAATTGTTGTAGTACCTCTATGGTGACATCCTATACTATGTCTCCAATGTCTGATCCAAATTAGATCCATGAAAAATTATCAAAGTACCATGACTGTATCAAATCAGGATAGACCTCAGAAATCTATGAATAAAGAGTGATCAGGAAGACCTCTGGATAGTGGCAGTTTTCATCCAGCAAGGAACGACGAGGACCTCAGTCAAAGCGTGCTAACCGAGGCCTATGGAGACCGTGCAGGAGGAAAAACTGGTAGTTGGGAAGCCCATATCGTGAAACGGACGCCATTCCTGATGTGCGATTAGCATCATCATTGGGTAAAACCCCACAAGAAGAAAAGGCCCCAAGCATGCGGTCACATGGGAAGCCGGGAAATCATGGGGAAAGCGCTAAGGTGAAAGGCAGGTCCCATGCTCCAAAATCAGTGGTATATTGGGGGCATCTTTGGCAGGTAAGCGGATTTGGTTGAAAATGAGTGATTCCATTGAGAGCACGACATGTGTTTGGTGGATGAGAGAGAAAAATGACTCTCATCGCACACTAACGGTCGAGGAAGTCAACCGCATTAAATGAGTGAAGACTGCGAGATCTGGGGACTCCAGATCTGATGGCAGAGATTGCGCCTGATGGGAAAGCTAGTTTTGGTAGGGGAATTAAGCCATGGTATGTAGAATTCTGAAGTCCAATTTGACCGCTGAGTTGGTGGATGAGTCATTCCATATTGTAACTAAATTAGCGAATCGTCGAGGAAGAACTAGCGCAGTTCATGAGAGGACAACTGGCCATTTCCCTATGGATGATGGCGATGATGCAGAGGTAGGGAACTCCAAATGAATAGTAGCAGGTGAACCAAAGCAGTGGAAGAGGAATCAAATAGTCATGGACAGATTGGCTTTAAGCCATGAATAGCTAGAGAATAGAACACAAAGAGAGAAGATAGAAGACAAAGGCAGACAGAGCAAGAGCAAAGAAAAGGACAGTGAAGCAAGAAGCAGGAAACAGAGTGCCAAGTTGACCTAAGGTAGCATCGATCAGATAGAAGGCTTGAGAGGTTCAAGGAAATCCCTATGTCTATCAGGAATTGAGAACCACATTGGGCTTCTCCTATTAAAGATGAGACAGGTCAAAACTTGGAAAAGGGAAAGAGTCTATGGACTTTAGTGGCTTGGGGAATCCAATAACCACCCTACCAAGCATTATTTGTTTTAGGAGACTCAAATTGAGCTCCTCATTGTAAATATCCACTTTGAAGACACAATAAAGGAAGGCCACCACTGAAAGTTGGACCATAGACATAGCCCTGGAGAATATGGTGAACTCCTTATTAAATCTGTTGTGTTCTTGCATTTGCTTATTGTGTTTCTGTTACTGTTTTCCATTCTTTGAGTGTCTATGTATTTTGTAATCTGATTAATTTGTTGCCTAAGATAACATAGACATAGACCAGCACATGAGTTTGTAATACCTTCATTCGTTAATTAACTAACTGAGGTCACTCACGAGTGATTTTTGGATCAAGTGGTATGAGAGCTTTAGGCTATTAAGGTTAGACAAGCTTGTGTTGGTTTATTTTTTGAATGCTAACTAGATCAAAACTCAAATTAGGAGAAGGAGAGTTGGTCGAAACTAATCCTGAAATTGGGAGAGTCTATCCTCAGAAGACAATGTCAGAGGAGGGTTCTATGGGGTCAGACCGTCAGTTCATAGATAGTTTCCTAGCCATAATGTCCATGGTAAAAGAAATGTATACGGACTTTAGAAAACATAAGGATGAAGATTCATTAGGCTCTAAGCAAGACAAAGGAGAAGATGAGTCACATTCCCATGACCACTCAAAAGGCAAAGGGAAAGAGGAAAGCTTTCTCACACCTTCTGATAGCCCTAAAATGAAAACATCTTTGATCAAACTAAATGTTAAATTTGATTTACATATATATGATGGAGAGTTGAATGCAGAAAAGCTGGACAATTGGATTAGACAAATTCATGTTTATTATAGAGTGTGGAATATCGATTCAGACAAGAGCAAGATTCAGGTGGCAAGCCTATGCCTTGGAGGCACTACCTTGCTTTGGTGGGAAGGTAGGACCCAGGCTGAAATGAAAAGACATGGTAAGACTATCTTTATCTAGAGTGAATTTGTTTTTGCAATGAAAAAGCAGTTCTATCCATTAACGTACATGCAGCAAGCCATGATGAGTTGGAAAAATCTTCGACAATTGAAACAGCAAAGTGTGCAAGGGTACACTCAAGAATTTAGAAAGAGAGCATTGATTCTAGGAATCTCATTACACTCACCTGAGACTTTGCTAAAGTACATTGGTGGTCTACACAGCTACATGAGGCACACTATCCTCCTGTTTAATCCCTCTAGTATAGATGAAGTATTTTGTTATATACCTACAGGTGGATAATATGGGGTACAAAGGGAGGTACCCAAGGGAATAATGTAATGATGGGATGGGCAATATGTTGGGTTGTATTATATTCTTTGCACATAGTTAACAGGGGGTTTGAGGTGTACCCGTAATCCCATTTTATGGGGTCCACGGCAGCGCCCCGGAAAATTTTGGTTTTGGACCCGATGTTAGGTTTGGCGGACCCACCTATGGTTTTGTGCATGATTTTTGCACATGTTTTTTGGATGCGATGGCTTTCGGTCCATGGTTTTGTACGCGATGGTTTTTCGGTCCATGGTATTGGATGCTTTGGCATGTATAAATATGTATTGTAACATTGAAAAGAACATAATGAAAAATGAAGCTAGTAGTCCCGGTTATGGGATCTAGTGGGAAATCTCCATGTATATGTGTTTTATGTGCTATGCTCTTGCATTTTTATTTTTTATGTGATTTAGATCTCGTATGAAGGTAATTTCTGTACGGGGTTAAAACGTACATTTGGTATCAAAGCTGTTTTGGCTTCAAGGGGACGCCTTTGTTGCTGAGGGGTTTCGCTCAGGCCTGTGGTAGACCTTGTTCAGTGGGAGATCTGCGAGATCGATTCTGGTGTTGAAAGAAGATGGTGAGTAGCGGAAAGATAGAGATTGAGAAGTTCAATGGTTAGAGTTTTGAGTTGTGGAAACTCAAGATGGAGGATCTTTTGGTGGATAAAGATCAGTGGATCGCGGTATATCAGGGTACTAAACCAACGGGAGTGACCAATGAAGAATGGAAGAAGTTGGATCGGAAGGCAAAGAGCACAACACGATTATGTGTCTTAGATTTAGTATTGCTGAATGTATCAGGGGAAGCTACGGTGAAGGCTCTGTGGGACAAGTCAGGGACTTTGTACCAATCTAAGTCTCTGGTGAATAAACTATTCGTGTGGAAAAAGCTGTATAACCTAAGGATGAAAGATGGAGACTTGGTGACAGAGCATCTGAATGCGTTTAATACTGTGCTAAGTCAATTATCATCTGTTGATATTAAAATTTCAGATGAAGATAAGTGCATCAGTTTGTTGTGTTCTCTACCAGATTC
>APFE030627234.1:0-22205 GCA_000404065.3 Pinus taeda
GCGTACACGCAGGCAAGGTAGAGAGAACCTGCGTACCCAGAGATAAACATGTTTTTAAGTGACTTTCTCTCTTTTTGAAGTTAGACATGAAGAGCAGAGGTATGAGGCTTGACAAGGAGGACAATATGACTATTGATGGAGCCATATTAACTCCAGATAGTCATGGTGACAAATTTCAGTGTAACACTTTGGATCTATGAATCCAAAGCAAGGAAATGGTGCCCCCAAACCATAGAAAAAGGATGAAGCCAAGACAGGATGACCTAGGATGACCTGCCAAGGTCAAAAGCAAATTACAACACTAGAAATTTGAAGGACAGAAGAAAGTGATGTAAGTTCCATAAGAGCTCCACCCACAACACAAGCGAGTGTTGGGCCAAGAATTCACTAGTGGCAGAGCTGAAGGCTTTAGAATCAGATGTATGTTCCTACGCTGAGTCAGAACCAACAAGGGGAATGACAAAGGGAAGTAAATTATTGATGCAGAGCCCAACGCCACTGTCTCCACCTCAAAGATCCAGAAGGAGGAACCTAAAGATCCAGACGAGGAGGAGCATCTCTTCCACTCCTAGATGTGGGTGAAGGGTTCCCCGCTATAGTTCATTATCGACAGCGGGAGCCAAAGAACCTCATTTTAGTAGAGGTCCTGAAGTGGTTTGGCTTACTAGCCACAACATACCCAAAACTGTACACCATCTGGTGGCTTCACCAAGGATGGGATTTGTGCATGATCCAAAAACGTTTCCTTCATACAACATCAATCACTTCACAGATGAGGTATTATGTGACGTTGTTGCTCTTTATGTTTGTGATGTATTATTAGGCCAACCATACTTATGGAAGTGAAATGTTGTGTATGAGTCAAGGCCTCGTGCTGTTATTCTTACATTAGGAAATAAGTTGTACAGGATGACAGAGGTAGCCTTGGCTACTGCCATCTCTCTAGTTACTGCAAAACAATGTAGTAAGCTAATTTCAAAAACTGGGAATTTTTTTTTCTTAACAATACACCCTCAAGGAAAGAAGAAGACAATGGCCTTGAACTTGAGACAAGGTGCCTCCACATGAAAAAAACAAATGGACAAGGTCATGGAGTACGAGGACATCTTCACCTCCCTTGCAGGGGTTCCTCTGCACTGTCAGGTCAAGCACCCCATTGACCTGACCCCAAATGTGTCATTACACAATGGACCAATCTATGTACGATTCATTCTTGACAATGATTAAGTCAAGAGGAAAATTCAAGAGCCATTGTAGAAAGGTCACATTCGGTTGAGTTCATCGCCTGGTGGGAGACCAATCGTGTTGGTACAAAAGAAGTATGGGACATGGAGACTGTGTATTGACTATCAGACACTAAACAAGATCATTGGACCAATCTATGGATGATTCATTATGGACAATGATTAAGTCAAGAGGCAAATTCAAGAGCCATTTTAGAAAGGTCACATTCGGTCGAGTTCATCGCCCAGTGGGAGACCAATCATGTTGGTACAAAATAAGTATGGGACATGGAGACTCTGTATTGACTATCAGACATTGAACAAGATCATTTTCCATAATAGGTACTCGATCCCATGGATTGATGACCTTTTGGACCAACGCAAGGAAGAAAAATATTTCAGCAAGATTGACTTGAAGTCAGGATATCACCAACTACCAATTGAACCCTTCGATGTGTGGAAGCCTACCTTTAAAGCCAAGGAGGGCCTTTTCGAATGGTTGGTTATGCCCTTCAGGTTGATGAATGCTACTAAAACCTTCATGAGGCTCATGGATGACATCTTATGTCCACTCAATAACTCATTTGTAGTGGTATACTTGGATGAAATTATGATCTTTAGCCAGAGTTGGGAAGAGAACCTCTAGCGCATCTGACAGGTTCTTGAAACATTGCAGCAACACAAGTTGTGTGCCAATTTGGAGAAATGTACTTTTGGCATGACTGAGGTTTAGTATCTGGGATAAACTATTGATGAACGAGGGGTGCATGTGGATCCAACAAAGATCCAAATGATTTAGCAATGGCTAGCCCCAACCACTCTGACAGAGCTCCGCAACTTTCTAGGTCTTGCTAATTTCTACTGTAGGTTCTTGTTGGGCTTCTCTCATATCACTTGGTCCTTGAGTTAAGTCACCAGAGGGGGAGCGAAAGAAAAAATATTTTGTTTGAATCTCAACATAAGGTGTTTGCAGAGTTGAAACATTGCCTCTGGTCTACACCAGTGCTCACATTATCAGACTTGGAACAACCATTTGAGATTGAGAGAGATGTCTCTGACTATGCTATTGGGGTAGTCCTTACTCAACAGGGGCATCGAATGGCATATCACAGTGAGACACTTTCAGACATGGTTCGGAAGTATCTCAGTTATGATAAAGAGATGTATTCCATCATTCAGGCTTGCCAACAATAGAAGCATTAAATTTCGGGAAGGAAACGATCATCCACACATATCACTGACCCTTGCAATTCATACAGACACAAGGGAAGTTGCAGAATTATCGCCATCATAACTGGTCCACATACCTGCAACAGTTCCATTTGAATATCAAGTACAAGAAGGGAAACACAAATAATGTTACAGACTACCTCAGCCGACCATTGATCATGGCGTTAACTACCATGCTCAACTCTTGTAGGCATGAGACTTCTAATTGGCTACTTCTCTACAAAAGAAACCCAGAATTTGGCCACACATACCATATGCTTGTGGAGGGTCAACAAGTTCTAGGTTTTCACCTCTAGGATGCTCTGTTATGCCATATGGGACACCTTTGTGTTCCTTCAAGTGAGCGTACAAAGATGATTTGGGAAGTGCACTATAGTTGGGTCGATGGGCATTTCGGGGTTGAGAAAACTGTGGAAGTACTACAGAAGTATTTCAATTGGCTGAATCTTCGACAGGATGTCGGGAAGTACATCAGATCCTGCAGTTCCTACAACATCATCAAATTGACCATCAAGAAGCAAGGTCTCTATACTCTGCTGCCTACCCCTAGTTGACCTTGGGAATCCATCTCCATCGATTACATGTTAGGCCTTGCTTCTACTAAGCATGGAAATGACTGTGTTTTTATGGTCGTCGACCGATTCTCGAACATGGCCATTATGGTAGCACGTAAGAAGAGTATAAAAATAGAAGCCACTGCTAAACTATTCTTTGAGTGAGTGTGGGTACACGTTGGGGTCACACAATATATCATTTGAGATCGATATAGGAGGTTCCTCAATACATTTTGGTCCAGTCTCTAGTCAATGTTGGACACCAAGCTCACTAAGTCCACAACTTTCCATCCCCAAACTAATGGCCATGCAGAGGTCGTCAACAAGATGATCATACACATTTTGCGCATGTACAACTCAAAGCATCCACGCACATGGGATGAGAGTCTCCCCTATCTCTGTCATAGCTACAATTGGGCTCTCCACAACATGACTAGCCACAACTCTTTTCAAGTGGGCTTGCGATTCCAACCGCTATGTCCCATTGACGTGGCCATACTAGTTCCAACGACTAAGGGAGATTCAGGTCATGTCAAGTCAGAAACCGACAAGAAAAATAGCTTCATTGAGAATATTCAACACATCTGCCAACAGGTCCATGACATATTAGAAAAAACCAATGCCAAGTACAAGCAGTGGCATGATTAGCATCAAGTACCACATCAGTTCCAGGTGGGTGACAAAGTTTGGCTACATTTGTAGAAGGAGAGCCTTGTTGGGCCCCACCACAACATTCTCCCGCTTCGATATGAGCCATACATTATCACCAAGGCTATGGGAGATAATTGTTTTGAGCTCAACATTCCCCCATTCCTTAGCCTGCACCTAGTGTTTAATGTGGATCAAGTTTGGCCACACTTTCCACCATTACTAGACACATCTGACATTTTAGAATAGATCACATCAAGAGAGTTAAATCCAAATTGTATGGAACAAGTTGCATCTGATTGGATCATGGACATGCAGAATAAAAACACTCACCAACAGAATACCAACTATATCGAGTTTTCAAAGTAGGCCAACTTCTTCATCAGGGCAAGTGGCTCACAAGGGACCAAGTTCAGCAGAAGTTTCGTCATCTCATGGAGGAACTCAGCGCAATGGGGACCATTGATTCCTAAGGGGGGAGGAATGATCCAGGTGGATATTGGTGGCCACCTGCCAATTCTACATGGAACCCCACCATTGTTCTTTTAGTTTTTTAGTTTCCTTTATTGTAGCAAAATATACTATTTTTAGTAGTTTTTTTGGTCCTAAACTTTCGAAGCCATTTTGAGGCCCTAAACAACATTTTTTGGCAATCTACCCCCAAGGAATTTTTGAAATTCATTTTTTTGTTCGTATTCCTTGGAGATATCTTTCCAACAAGATATCATGCACGTCAAACAGAGATAATATGACCAAGTCACAACTCTGGGAAGTTGGCTGCCCAACTAAACCTAACAAGGCCCATAAACTCTTTGTGTTACATCTCCTCGGGTTAGGGTTTTGGTTGTTTAAGGTTTCCTCTTATTATTCAATAATTAAAAGGCCCTTGAGCCTCATTGTAATGCAGTTCAGAGGCATGTAGGCACCACATCTCTTCTCAGAGATAAGCTATCGTCATTGAGCTAGTATCATTTCCATACTATTTGTAAGCATATTTCATTATTTTATATTAATCAAAGGAAGTGTTATTTCTACTACATATCTATATTTATGGTTAGATCTGTAATTTTTGCGTTCATGTTTAAATCCAGATTAGAAATATTACTGCCATAGATGGTCAATATCAAAGAAAAATTGTCTTCTACGCACTTTCGAAACCACTCATTGAGGAAAACATACTCATATGACTAACTATAGTAAATGTGTATATCAATTGTAGGGTAGGAAATATTACTAATGTAGATGGTCAATATCAAAGAACATTTGTCTTCTACCCCCTTACCAAACCACTCATTGAAGAAAAACTACTCATGTGGCTAGGAAGAGAAGAAGAGAAAGAAAAATTTCAAACAATAGTACACCATATCCTTATCATACAGATAATCTAAAATCAAGTTGAGGGTTCAACACAATTGTTGCAATGCCTTGACCCATCAATTTTTGGAATTCTTGCAATGGGGGTGGAAAAAATCTACATACCTTGTGCCATTATTATTAAGAAAAGTAATTGGATTGCATGTACTGACTTAGAGATGGATTTGGTATTCTTGAAATAAGTACAATTGAACAAGAATGGTAGAAATAATTTTTTGAAATAGACATCCAATACATTAGCCATTGTAAGGCAGAGAAGGAAGTTTTGAAAATTTATTAAGGGAAAAATGCACCATCTTACCATTTGATGTATAACTATGGAGAAACAAAAATTAATAATAGAAACCCTTCTACTCTTCAATATTTCATGGCCTTTTCTTACAAGATCCCAACAATTTCATTTTTGAGTTTGAAGTTGTTTATGGGGCCTATGATTATTCCTTCTATGCTTAGGAGCTCAATGTTCTTCAGTCTACATGGGAGGAATCAACCTTGATATGTTTAGGAGTTAAAAAGGAAGTATCATCAGAAGTTGGAAGTGAATGAAGCAAACTTTCATTGAAAAGTATAGCGACTACTACAAAGCGAATGATACTAAATATGAAATCACCCACCAATCATCACACATGGGCTAGTCAAGGTTTGAATGAGTAACATCAAAACAAGTTTAGTAACAATACACTCTATTGTTGGTTTATCTAAAACCCTAGCAGATATGAACAAATTTAATATTAATGGAAGGTTAATTAGATTTGTTCAATTGCTACAAATTTTAATATATCAATATGTAACAAGCCTATTAAATATAATGTTGTTGCATATTTTCTATCAAGACTAATCCATACTATATATAATGAAGTTGTAGATGACAATTTTCTTGATGCGAATCTCTTTTCAATCTTCATGGAAACTCTTTGGTTTGTTGAAATATACAACTAATTTGTGACATGGAGGCTCCCCTAATGCTTCTCTTATAGAGATCATTGCAAGACTATAGGAAAAATGCCACATATGCTTGAATCAAGGCTTATGTGTTCAATATTGGACTAGGTTAGATCATAATAAGACGTGTCAGGCAAAATTAATTATATGGAATCCTCCATGCATGCCATTATGAGCCTTGTGAAGGCCATTATGCTACAAAGATGATGGCTTATAATATTTTTTGAAATATGGTGATATAATTGTAATTTCTCAAGAAACTTAATATAAATCAAGAGACACAATTATACTCTATTATTCCACATAAATTAATTCACAATTTAGAAAATCATTTGCTAACATGCATCAATTGTATATATGAGTACACAAATGTATCTAGGGGAAACCAACTGGTAGAAACCCCTTAAGTCTGCTTGCATTAATAAGATGAATAGATAATCTACTACAATTGCTAGCTCCAGCTCTAAGGTCAACTTACAAAAGAATAATTTCTCTCCCTTCTCAGTGAGAAGCTCTAACCCAAACTTATTACCCTACCTGAGCTCATATGCATTGCACAAATATTGAGAAGATTTTCCCCTGTTCTTTAAGAATTTTCTCCAAAACGATTGTGGAATTCCCAAGGATTCATCATTGATTGCATGCAACACATATACACTCAAAACTAGTCCACAACTAATGTTACACTACCTTGGAATCTCCACCACAGTTGAGAAATTTGACTTCCTTAAATGCATGAGATATTTTTTGTTGATTGATCAGTTAACTAGAATATCTCTGAGTTAGAATCTTTTCCCACTACACGAGTGTCCTACAACTAGTTCTATTAACTATTAGAACTAGATTAACTTAGTACAACTAGAAATAATTTAACAAAATTTCTAAAAATTAACAATCAACACATGAAAACTTTACTCCAAGCTCACTAAATAAAATTTAATGAGATAAATGAGTGAAAAGAGCCATTTAACCTCGGTTAATTTTTAGAAAATATTGTAGATTCACAAGCACATGCAATGTACTAAAGAATCAGACAAGAATCTACTTACACTTTCAACTAGTGGAAGCCAATATATCAATGAAAACAATAGCAACAAGAAGAAGATAAATCAATGGCACATAACACAAGATGTATCTAGGGAAAGCCATTGCTCAAAACCCCGCTATTTGTATTGCATATATCAGAAATATGATTGAAGATACAAGGCTTGGTCTCAGTAGAAAAATTATGCACAAGTATGCTCAACTCTCTTAGCTCACAAGCTAGCTCTTGGCCGGTACTTAGCCAATTCTGCAGCTCTCCAAGCCCCTAATATCTTGCATAATTCCTAGGATGAATATCCTATATTTAAAGGGAATTCATGCTTCCAGAACTACACAATCCAAACATAGAATCAATCTATGATGCATGCGTGATATTTACACTCCAGTAAACAATACAATTGATAGTACATTGTCTCTTCACTCTAGAGTTACTCTTTTGGATGCACTAGTGTGCCAACTGACTAATAACTCTCAGTTATTTCCACAAATAGTTTGGAACTAATTTAATTGAACTTAACTTAGTAAACTGAGTGATCTAATTTCCAAATCAATTTAAACTCATATGGGACCCCTAAAACTTAAGGGAGAACATATACATGACTAAAGAAAGACTTCCAACTCGAAATTCCTAAGATAATTAAGTTAATTAAACTTAATTAACTATTTACAAGTTGTTATGATAATAGAATATTATTTTTAATTCTTAGTTTAATTCAAGGACAAATTAAACTAGAATTTCTTGTTGCTATTTCTCAACACCCCCTCTCAACAAGAAAGGGATTATAAGCTACCCCGATGTTGTCTCTATGAAACTCTAATATACATCTTGAAAATGCATTTTCCAAAATGTCAGCATCTTTCTCCTCCATGGAAATGTACTCTAACAACATAATCTACCTCAATACACAATCTCTAAGATGATGATATTGAATATTAATATGCTTGGATCGATCGTGAAAAACTAGTTTTTCAGAGAGTTTGATACAACTCTCATTATCACATTAAATTTGTTATGAAACCAGCTCACAAAAAGATAGAAAATATAGATCAACACCTTAGAAATAAGCCTCTTCGAGGGGGAAACCTCCTTTACATTACAAAAATGAACAATTCTTAGATGATACAAATGACAAGACCTCATTTCTATATATAGGAGTCTAAGGGGTCATAATATAATCAGAGCCGACATAACAATAATATTGGAAGGGCACAATAATAAAAATAGTGGGCTTCTATGTGGAACAATAATAATAATATGAGGACTACATGGGCACAAAAATATAATAATGGGGTTGTACTAATAACATTAAGGGGTTACACTAGTAGTATAGGAACCTAACATGCCCCTCTCTTTCAAAATGTTTTGTCCTCAATGCTTGAGTAGTTCTTGATGCTTCTATATAAAATTCTTGTCCTCCCATGTAGAATGTTCATAAAGTAAGTTCTTCCACATGATGCGATACTCTAAAATTAATAAATTTTGTAGCTATCAGGTTCTTATTTCTATGTCTACTCTAGGATCCAATATGACTTTTCTTTCCTGGTCAAGTTTTGGCAATATTGTTTGAACTGGGACCTTTTGCAACTTTTGAATGTGTGGCCACACTTCTTCATCCTTCCTCGATTCATCCCTTGCTTTTTTTATTCAATCTGGTTGTATAATAGAAATAGCACAAAACAATGCTTCCACATCCTCATCCTTTCTTGAGAGTGCATTTGCCACAACATTTTGCTTCCCTTTTTGTAGATGATTTCAAAGTCATAACCCATCATCTTCATGACCCATTTTTGTTTCTCTTTAGAGGATAATATTTTTTCTAAAAAGTATTTAATACTATCATGATCCGTTTTTACCTTGAAGTGTCTTCCCATTAGGTAGGGTTGCCATTTCTTAAGTGCATGTAGTATTGACAACATTTGCTTCTCATAAATAGCTTTGTGTAAATACTTCCCTCTGATTGGATGACTTTCGAAATCAATGGGTCTTTCATCTTGCATTAAATAGTGCCAATTCCATTTCCTAAAGCATCACATTCCACTATAAAGGTTTTTGTGAAGTCTGGCATAGCTAAGATTAGTGCTTGGCACATTGCCTCTTTAAGATGTTTGAAGGCCTTTGCTGCTTTTGGAGTCCATGAAAATGCATCTTTCTTCAATAGTATTATTAGAGGTGTTGCTATTCTCCCATAATTCTTAACAAACTTGTGATAATACCTTGTCAACCTGAGAAATCCTCGCATATGCTTTATCGATGTGGGGATTTTCCATTCCTTAATGGATTTAATTTTGCTAGGGTCTACCTGAACACCTTCATGAGATATAATATGACCTAGATATTCCACCTCTTGTACTCGAAAGAAACATTTTTGAGCTTTTGGCATATACTTGTTTCTCCTCCAATAGTTTGAGCACCCTGTCAAAATGTTGAACTTGATCCTTCCAAGACTTGTTGTAGATTAGTATATCACAAAAAAATACTAGCACAATTTTTTCAAGGGTCTGAAAATGGAATTCATCAAACCTTGAAATTTAGAAGGTGCATTTGTAAGGCCAAAAGGCATGACCAAAAATTCATAATGACCCTCATGAATTCTAATTGTTGTTTTCAGAATGTCTTCATTCTTCATTCTAATTTGATGATATCTTGAATGAAGATCCAACTTGGTGAAGTAAATTGATCCATGCAATTCATCCAATAATTCATCCATGATAGGAATGTGAAATTTATCTTTAATAGTGAGCTGGTTGAGCTCCCTATAATCTAGACGCATGCACCATGACCCATCTTTCTTTTGCAACAATACTACTGGAGCAGAGAAAGAACTTTGATTACATTGAATTATACCAGCCTCTAGCATTTCTACAACCATATGTTCAATTTCACTATTTAGGGATATCTGTAAGGCCTAATGTTTATAGGAGCACTTTTAGAATGAAATTAATAGAATGATCATGTTCACGAATATGTGGGAGGCCTTTGGGAATCTCTAATACCTTGGAATGATTGTCCAAGACTTTTTGGAGATCTAGAGAAATAGATGATTTCGATGTGGGAACCTCTAGCGAACATAATTGTGCAATTACACCTCACTTTTTTTTCTTTAGAAGCTTTGTCAGTCTGTTAGAGTTATTTATATTTCTTGGTTTTCCTGTGATACCCCTGAATTCAACATCCTTTTCTTTCGAAGGAAATTTCATGAAAAGTTCTTGAAAATTCAAAGCTATTGTACCTAGGGATTATAGCCATTGGACTTCTAGTACAACATCAACACCACCCATTGGAATGGAAATCATTAGGCTATTCAATACATATTCTCCCATGTATAACTTGATATTATGGCACTTTCCATAACAATTTATGTTTCCTCCACTTGCGACCATCACTTGACACTCTAGTGCTGGATATAGGAAGAAATTCAATTCCTTGGCTATCTTACAATGAATAAAATTATGCGTACTACCCGAATCAATCAACAATATTACCTTTTTCTTCTTGATATGTCCTTCTATCTTGACAGCTTAAGGAGTGGTAATTCTGGCCAATGCATTACAATATACGGTTGGATTCATTTCTTCTTTCTTGGTGTGATCTTTCAATTCTTGAACCTTTTTCTTCTTGATATGTCCTTCTATCTTGAGAGTTTTAGGAGAGGTAATTCTTTCCAATGCTTTACAAGATATGTTCGGATTCATTTTTTCTTTCTCTGGGGTTGGTTCTTTATGTATATCCTCTTATTTTGATGTTTCTTGATCCTTTTCTTCCTCCTCTTCACAATCTATGTAAAATAATTTCTTCTCAGCACACTTATGACCTTTAGTGTATTTGCTATCACAAATGTAACAAAGACCCTTTTCTCTTTTTTTCTTCCAGTTGTTGTCATGTAAACCTTGTAGGTTGTGGAAGGCTAGAAGAAAAAACACTTCCATATTTATAGTTGTGAGTGGTAGGATTCCTTGTTTCCATAATTGCGGTTTCAATTTTTCTTGCCAACCTGAAGGCCTTCTCCAATGAATTAGGTTCCCAAAGACAAACCTCATGTTGAATGTTATCCTTTAAAGTCCCTATGAAGACATCAATAATTTTGTTCTTTTGAATATCATTTATCCTTATGTTCAATTTTTTGAAATCCTCAATGTGCTTTTCCATGGACCCCTTTTGTTTGATATTTATCAATTGGCTAAAGAAAGTGTTACTCTTTGTATCCTCATAATGTGCTATCATTTCTTCTCTGAAAATTGACCAAGTGATAAGTGCTTTACAAGAACACAACCCTTTATACCATAAAAATTGATCTGGTTCCAAATATAAAGACACAATACAGACCCTTTGTAACAGTTTCACCTCATGTAGATCAAAATATTGCTCCATCTGTAGTATCCAATTTACTGGACCCTTTCCATTAAACTTCCTCATATTGCCTTTTCTTGATTTTAGGAGCTTGATCTTGAAATGCCTATAACTCTATAATTTTGGATTTTCCAGTTCTGACATTACGACCTAGAGTATCCATATGTGTCCTCTATCCAATGCCACCAAGCTGATTGAAATTGGATTCTCCAAGAAAGAGTTATGCAAAATCTAAAAAGATGACCAGATTATATACCTTTTTAGAAGAGTGAACTTGTATGAAGTGCCACGTGTCACTATTTTGACCTTTGGATCTAAAAAATATAAAACATAAACTACAATCGATCCTCTTTCTATAACATCTTACGTAATTTCAATCTGATGCATAGAGCGAAAGTTACAACAATTTTCCCAATGGCACTTGTTTAATATGTAATTAGGGAGTCTGAAAAAACCCTAACTTACTCAGATTATATATCCTAAAATTTAGCAAAACAAGATCTGAAATTCAAACCCGAGGTTCAAACTATCTTCTTCTCCAATGGGTTTTTTTTGTAGCTTCTAAAACTTTGTAGCAAGCAAGTTATAGTGAAACTTCCACGATGACGTATTTTAGATGAAATTTTGGAGCTTTCAAAAGCCCTAACTTCATCAGATCATATCGCCAAAACTATATCGAGAAAATATCTAAAATGTGGACCCAAGGTTTAGCTAGATTTCCTCTCAAATGGGTTTTTTTTTTAGCTTCTGAAACATCGGATAAAAAATGTTATAATGAAAATTCCAAGATGACTTGTTTGGAGCAGCGAAACCATAGAATACAAAGCTCTAATACCAAATGTTATGAAACCAGCTCACAAAAAGATAGAAAATATAGATCAACCCCTTAGAAATAAGCCTCTTCAATGGGGTAACCTCCTTTACATTACAGAAATGAAAAATTCTTAGATTATACAAATGACAAGACCTCCTTTCTATATACAGGAGTCTAAGGGGTCATAATATAATCAAAGCCAACATAACAATAATAATGTAAGGGAACAATAATAACAATAGTGGGCTTCTATCGGGCACAATAATAACAATATGGGGACTACATGGGCATAACAATATAATAAGGGGGTTGTACTAATAACAATAAGGGGTTACACTAGTAGAATAGGGACCTAACAAAATTACAGTTAGATCCATCTGCTGACCAAACAAACCAACTAGGATCTTCCTCATCCAGATGGGATCACATATTGCCTAAATCGCAGCCATGTACTTTGCCTCTATGGAAATGAGTGGAATCAATATTTTTTCCCTCCTGTAACAAGAAACTACTATTGACCCAATACTAAAGATCCATCCTGATGTGCTCTTCCCGTCGAATGGACTCCTTGCCTAATCTGCACTAAAAAGGCCTTGAAGCTTTACTCCCTCTATCCATCTATACCATAATCCATACTAAGAAGTGCCCCTGAGGTATCTCAACACATGTTTTTCTGCCTTCCAATACAGCTTTGTAGGCCTCACCATCGCTTGACTAAGTCGGTTAATTGCATAGCACATATCCAATCGTGTGTTCACCAAGTGCATGAGTGAACCCACATGCTTCCTGTAAATAGTAGCTTCCACTATTTCCCCTGAAGTAGCATCCTTCTTCCTCTAGTTACCTGCTAGAGGAGTCTCCATGGGTTTTCTGCTCTCCATGCAGAATCTCTTGAGTATCTCATTGGCATACTTGCCCCAAGACACAAACAACTCCCCGTCTCCCTGCCATACCTCCATGCCAAGAAATTAATGCATGATCCCCATGTGCTTCATCTCAAACTCTCTTGCAAGGTCCTCATTGCAATATTTGATCAATTGATCATCACCTATTAGTATGAGAACATTCACATAGAGTAAACTTGTCAATATTTTACCTTTTACCACTATGTGGTACAGGTTCGCATCAACTTCACTCTTCCTGAATCCCAACCCATTGAAGTATCTCTCTACCATAGTGTACCAAGCACGAGGTGCTTGCCTCAACCCATATAATGCTCTCTTTAGCCAGTACACATGTGAATATTGGTCAAAGCTCTCAAAAACTTCAAGTTTCTCTATCTACACCTCTTCCTCAATCATGCCTTAAGGAAGGTTGTCTTCACATCCATCTGATGTATCTTCCAATCCATCTGTTTTGAAAGTGCCAATATAGATCTGATTAACGAGTACCTTGGAATAGGAGAAAAGGTCTCATCATATTCAATACCATCTACATGTTAAAAGCCATGGGCCACAAATCGAGCCTTATGCTTCTCCACACTACCATCTATAGCTTGCTTTACCTTGTAAAGCCAACAAGAGATTAATATTGACTTTTCCTTTGGTCTTGAGACCACATCGCAAACATTGTTAGAAACTATGGAGTCATACTTCTCCACCATGGCATCAACCCACACCGGTTACTACACTTCTTCCTTAAAGGAATATGGGTCTATCACAACACATTCACCCATAAGAGCCATGTATCTAGTGTACCTCTTAGGTGACCTCCTCTGCCTGCACTAAGAAGTGGGTGCTCCCACATTCTCCCATGCATCATCCGAAAATTTGTCAGCCTCTTTGGTGTTATTTCTTTCTTCTCTGTAAAAATCTCCCTGAGTGGATGTCGCCAATCCCAGATCCTCTACATGTGGCTGCTCCACACAATTTTGAGGCTCCTCAACCTTAGGAGTTAAAAGCTCCTCATTTGCATGTAGCTCAAGCTCCCTCTCAAGGGAAAATCGCATGACCGTATCCTCATCAACTATGAAATCCATGTGAACCACTGTCATCCTGTTGGTGAGCAAGTACACCTGATAGTTGTGAAGTGTATAACTTTACCCTACAAATATCCCCATCTTTGTTGTCATCTCACTATTATTCTGTGCATCTTTGGTCACATGGAAATATACCGGTGACCCAAAAATCCCAAAGTGACCAACATTTGGCCTCTTACAGGAATAAGCATCCTCTGGTGTCTTCATCTCAAATATCTGATGTGGGCTACGATTGTAAACATAAAGCGTTGTGTTGCATGCCTGAACCCACAAGTGTAGTGGTAGGCCCTGATCATGCAAAATTTCCCTTATTGCTCTACTATTCTTTTTTTCCTCCTCTTGGCCAACCCATTCTACTTAGGGTTATGGGTTGTCATCAACTCCCGTTTAATCCCTTCCATTGCACATAAGTTCTTAAACTCGTTCGAGAAATACTCACCAGCCTTATCACTTCGTAGAGATTTAACCTTCCTTCTCAACTCTTTCTCCACCAATTCTTTAAATTCAAAAAACTTTGTGAAACTTTGATCCTCTTTCGGCATGAAAAATATCCAACATTTAAGAGAATAGTCATCAATAAATATAACATAGTACTTGTATTTGGTCATGGATGTTGTCAAGAATGGTCCACACACATCTGAATGGAATCACTCTAGAATAGCTTCTACTCGATTGTGTTTGTCATGAAAGGAAGACTTGGTCTATTTTCCCAAAGTACACCCCTTGCATGTATCAAACTGCTCAAGCATACCTTTGGGAAGACCAGTAGAGATCTACTACAATATCTTCAAAGCCCTATGATGCTAGTGGCCCAATCGCCTGTGCCACAACTCACCAACATCTCAATTCTACACCCTTTTTTATTTTGTTCTCAAAGAAACATACTCCTCTACCTCCATCTTATATAGATTCTTCAACCAATTCCATATCTTTTGTACTTGACCCATCGCTATGTGTCAAGGGAATGCCTTTTATTTTGACAATATCACATCATAGCCTCTATCCTCAAGCATGGAAATGGATACCAAGTTATTCTTTAGCCCAGAAACATACATAACATTCTTCAAGGTGACTAGAGCCCCATGCTCCCTCTTAAAAGTAATCGTGCCCAATCGAGTAACGCTATACTTCCCGTCGTCACCCATCTCAATATGCATCTAAAGATCTTTCTCCTCTAGGTCACTAAATAACTCTTTGTCACTAGTCATGTGGAATGAAGCTCCATTGTCTAAGTACCATACACTTCCCATCATTGATGGCACCATGCATGCATTGAGGGAAAATTCCAATTTGAAGTGAGAGGTCAAAACCTCACCCAACGCTCCTCCTGAGGACTTCTTGAGTGGACAATTTGTAGCAAAACGACCCAACTCATGACAATGAAAGAACTTAACTTTTTTCATGTCTTTCTTCTTACCTCATAAGAATCTGATTTGGAATTGGAATCTTTCCCTTTCCCCTTTCACCTTAATTGCTAAGGCATGATTCTATTCATCATCATTCTTTCATGAATATTCATCCCTGGTGTTCCTCCTAATCTCCTTCTGGATCAAATCTAACCATGGTCAATTCCAATCTGGTAGCTTCTCTCGACCATTGACAGACTCCTAATAACTATGCCAACCATTTGGGAGTCCTAGAAGATAATGACTCACCATATCATCATCAGAGACCATGATTCCATCACTTCCAAGTTCATCACAACACTGAGTGAACTTGGTCAAGTATTTTGGAATGGTCTCATGTTTCTCCATGTTGATTTTTTTAAGTTTGTCCTTTAGTGCCAATTTCCTTTGGTCATTGTCCTGATGATACAATTTTGTCAATGTTTTTCACATAGAATACAGAGTTTCCTTTCCATGGTGTTATCCAGGAATAGTGTCCACCCGGATGCTGCTATTCCCACTAAGATGGGTGGCTATATTAGAAACAAACAATCATTGTCTACAATTGTTTCCTTTTATGAAAATAGATGAGAGGAGAACGAAGATGGCCAACCTGAGTCTTGTGCTGGATTTCCTCTCCTTCTCGATAGAGTTTCGCCGCTTCTTCTTTGTCTGCCCAGCTTCAAAAGAACTTGTTATCTCAAAATCAGACCCTGGAAGGCTGCAGACCAGGAAGACTTCAAGTAACTGTTTCAAACCTACTTTAGGCTGAGGCTTAGCCTCCTCAACCTGAGAGGGCTCTCTCTAAATGGATTAATGATTTTGATTAAAGATAAGATGGCTAACTCTTATAGAACAACTCTGAGAAATATAAATGGCGGAAACAAATTTAACTATTATCCATTGGGCTTATGGAGTCAACAACACCTCAATATAGCACTGAAATCAGCCTTACATGGAAGTCAGGGCATTCAACATTTAAACATTCAGAACATAAACTCATATAGGACCACACGGTTTATAAATGTATATAGGAAGTCAGAGCACATTCAGTGAATTCTGAGTGATTATACATCCATAACACTGCAAGAATTAAGAAAAGGACAACATCACATATTCTGAACATAAAAAATCCCTCATGAATCCTGAGAAGTAAAGCCAAAACATATATTACTGAAACTGAGTCTTACATAAGCCAAATACAAGCTTTTTCATAAAATTTCCAACTCTGATTACATTGCCCTTTCAGCTATATATAAAGCTCTTATTTTAACTAATCGAGATGCCTCCTCTAGCATGAGGGGAATTCGAAAACTACTTGACAACTCTTAAACTCTAACTACTTAATAAATACAACAAAGTGTTGACTGGAGTTTTTTAGAGATCTAAATCAACTATGACTCTAACTCCATATTACATGCATAATGGCCTTAATTAAGATGATTCCTTTCTTTGACATCTGGTTCTATTTCAGTTTGGCTGAGATGGGTTTTTAATGCTCCATGTTGACCTTGAATGTTGTACCTTCTTCACTGTCCAAAAAAATGAGGATACTATCCTTGCTTCTCGGCTTTATGGTCTTCAAATCTTCATAAGTCGGTTTTTTATTGTTATCCCTCAAAATATGACGGTAGCCACGTTGTGATGTGCTGTCCACCATTATGAAACCTGATTTGATGATATGTCATCCACTATTTTGAAAAAAAAAGGGAGAACGCATTCAAGCTGTCTGATGCATGCTTCAATTCTCTTATGATATGACAAAATGCCACTTTTTGATTCAAACCATTTATTTCCACTTGTGCTATTCTGATTGGCATGTTGTAGCTTCAGGTGTTCTCGTTGTATCCAACTGTTCTTCAAATTTTTCCCACTTCAACTTCAAAACTGCTTGATTTAAGTTGAAATCATCACCTTCAGCAGTTTCGTAGCGCGCTACGAAACTGCTGAGTTGTTAAAAAAAACTTGTTTTTAACCTGAGACCTTTACTAACCGAGTGCTTGATTGCCAAAAACTTCTTTAGACTTTCCAAAGGTCAAATGGGGATTTAGATTTCTTCAGAAAGATAAAATCAAGCAAACTTATCAAAATTTTGAGACAAAATCTTACTTGAAATGTAAACTCATTTAGCAGGTCCTGTAAACTTATCAATTTGTTTCTTCATAGCCTTATTCCCAGCTCTCAGTTGCATATTGATCATTCTAATATACTTGGCTTCTTTGATTGCTGGTACTGTCCAGGTGTGAAATTGTGTATTGCAATCAACCACTTCTACAGCTGCATTCTCTTCCCATGGAGTTTTAATTCTATAATAGTTTTCTTGTATGACTGCATGTCTTCTAGCAGCTTTCTTCAATTTGGCAATCTCATGCTTAGTTGATTCCAATTGGCTCTTCAAGTCTGCTATATTGTCTTCTTTAGATGTAATGATTGTTTTTCTTGTGTTCTTCTTTTGCCAACGTTGTGTCCCTTCCCCTGTTTCCTCTGTTCTGGGCAGTGCTTCCTGTACTTGCTGGAATCTCCTTGTCATAGGTCTTCTAGGTTTAAAAACAAAGTCTTCAGCTGGCTCATCAAATCTAAGACTTTTTGAGGCCTTGGCTTTCTTGGTGCTTTCTTGTTCTGACTGTATCAACTAAATTTGAACTGGTAGAGACTGCTCAAAATCAATAGCCTGTAATAAGTCATTTAGACTTCCCTTGGACACTGGACTTTCTTCAACTGCTATAGTTTTACCTTTTTCCTTATTCATCTGGCTTCTTGTTCTTATCTTTGAGACTACTTCAGATGTGCTTTGTTCAGGTACAATCTTTTTACCATGAGATTTTTCCTTAGTTGATTGCTGAGGTTGATCTTGGACGATGAGTGGCTTCACTTGTTTTCTTGCTTGTGAATTTGGAACTCTTTTAGCTCTTGCTTCTGTTTGGAGCTCAGCTATTGTAAAATCTCGTGCAGGTAGAGGAGTGACGCCAGTCCGGCTTTTGAAGCCAGCCATAAAAATGAATGAATTCCAATCTCTGTCTACCTTTTGGAGCCCATCTAAAACTAGTAGTTTGATCAAACCATGATGAAACAAAGATGTTTCATAATCCTCTTTCCTCAGTTGTACCTTATCACACATCTTACTCAAACTACGGAAAAGATAAAAAGGTAACTCTATGGAGACCTTCCCTGTGAAATGCAAAAGGAGTTTAAAATGGTAAGAGTAAACCTTGTTATACCTTCCTTCACAAGTCAGATATTTTTGTATGCAGGTGAGTAAATGAGCATAATAATCTTTGACATAACTCCTGGGCACTGCTTTTCTTAAATCTTCATTTACAAATTCATCCTTCAAGAACTCCTTGCAAGGATTCATGTCAAACTTGAAATTTTTAAACCATTGCTCTTGTCCTCGCGGGATCTCTGTCACAGTAGATATCACTTCTGGCGAAACCTGCAATTCTATCATGGCTACTTTTGAATTCAAGCCTGTGAAGTTAAGTGCAAATTCTTTAGTTACCTGTGCGTGTCCTCCTTGTAACTTTTTTGCAAAAATTCCAGCACCCAGCCTTTTTGAATGCTTTCTCCACCTCTTTATTCCTCAGCGTTATATCTAAGCCTTCAAGCTCGGTCCTTAGACATTTTCCGGATCTATGCTCCTTTTTCTCCATTGGTTCTTCCAAATCTTAGCAAACAATGACTACCAGCTCCGGTTGGAATTGTGATTCAGCTTCTATTTGAATTCAGCCTCACTTGATTATCAGGCTCGCTTGATTATCAGCCTCGCTTGATTATCTTTGTAGTTGAATTTTAAATTTTGCCGTTTAAAATCTCTCAAGTTGTAATCTTGCAGATTTGTCATTCATGCAAGACTTACAACCATCATTAAGATTTATGCACGGTAGTCTTTCTTGGAAATTATGATTCGTGCGTATCAACAGATCTAGTGGTGGTGATAGTGGCAATGAGTGGTGAAATGTGATAAGAGGGGTACATGAGCTGACATGAGAAGACATGGCCAATGACTCACCTAACGAACTTGACATTTCGGGAAATATTTGCTGCGAAATGTACGAATCCATGATTCTGCAGCGCTGTCAGTTTTAAATTTGAATGATGCGCTGCGAAACTACCTAATCGGGATTGCGCTGCGAAACTGCCTAATTGGGATTGCGCTGCGAAAACACTTTAATGGTGTATATGCACTGCGAAATTACAAAAAGGATCGGTGACTGACATAAGATAACATGTGGCTATAAAACAATGGTGGATGGAGGGGAACCAATGGAAGCTGAGAATAACTTGACTCAAAAACCTCTTCAAAACTTCAGACTCTAAGGGAAGAAAATTAAAACAAAAATAGACTAGCACTGACCTTTGTCATCGGGCTAGGATGAAAAGTTACATATATCAGTTTTAGTTCTAAGTGATAACAGAACCTGTGGAATCACAACAACATACTACTATGCAAGAAACAAGGATCTAAATTCATAAATAATACAGGATCAGATGTGTATTAACCATATAAATGCATATATAAACAAGTACACAAGAATATGGAAGGAAACAAGAATAGCTTTATTCAGATGAAAAGTAGCAAGAGGATTACAACCATGTGCTCTGACATAGCATCATCCTCCAGCTAAGAAGCCCTTCTTCACCCCAAGCAAAGCTAGATCACCCAACACTGTGAATGTACACCAGAAAACCAACAGCACTTCTCTATAAGATACAAAATTCCAGCCTCTGGATCTCTGTGATGAGGGATCCATATATAGATGATTACAGAGAGGTTCGTCATCTTCTAGGATCTTGATTAGTGTCTTCTCTCTAATAGTTCTTGCTTCCACTTGGAGAATGATGATCTCTTACTCATCCCTGGTCGAAAATGGAGAGGCAAGCGTCAGAGGTGAAGGTTCTGGAAGATTCCATGATCTTCCACCTCACATTTTTGTCCCTGCCATTTGTCCATTCCCAACCATCGCACCCTACAGAGGAGAAAATCAGTACGCATCACACCTTGTACATTGGGAAGGTGATATGCATTGCACCCCCTGCATTGAGCTTTCAGTATGGTCTAGCTTTGACCATTTATGAGCAGTGTTTAGTGGAGAACTTCTAGGAGATGATGTAATTAGTTGACCTTGTTCCATTAGGCAGTGAAGCAACACTTTTAGGGACTTAGGAGCCCTCAGTTTATGGACATTTATGATTGGGTTTGAAATGCCCAAAAATGTCTATAATAGTTACCCCCTAAAGCATGAGGTTGTTAATCTCTCTGATGTCGAGTGAAATGCTTTACTATGAGGATCTGAATTTTTTCTGAGCTGGGAGGTGACCTATACTAAGATAAAATACAATACATTATTTTGACAACATTGTTTCATGATCTAGCTGAGGCGGGCATTCCCATGCTCAACTTTATAAATTCATTTCCATGTACATAGGACAAACAATCGTCTGTGTGACAGACTGATGATATGGACACATCATCCTTTGATTTGGATGATCATCTGTTCGGTAATGATGTACACTTGATGTCTTTATATTCTTGAATATATCGTAGCCCGGATGGATGAAACTAGATCTGAGGTCTTCAAAACTCATTCAATCTTCACTCGGAGTACAAGTCGATCCATGTGAAAAATGTTCTGGAGCCGAACATGGAAAGACATCACCTGATTACCAGCCAATGATGTAAGCTGGTAACAGGCATGAGAGGAATCACCAATAATGACAATGACCCTCAAGGTACTACAGTACAATTCACGTGGTGTGAAAAGGACTTGGTTTCGAACACCATGCAAAATCTCTCGGTCGAAGGCCATTGATGTAAACCTGTCACCGAAAGTGAGAAACTTGCCATTGAGGCATGCAAGCTTCAAAGTACTGAAAGGGTTGTTCCTAAGTCAACTTCTTGGATAATGAGCTGATGTAGACAAGAAGCGAATCATCATAGAAGGGCCTTAAGAATCCCACATCAATGACATGGAATGAAGAAAATGATTTTGGAGGAGAAAACAAATTGACGATACAGGGTTCAGGGTGGTGGTCATGAAGGAATGAAGCATGAATGTATTGCAGTGGGTGAGACACATCTGAATTGTCTGAATGACTTCTCTTGAACATATCGGCGACACTGATGATGGATCGGTAGCGTTAACCCCAAATATGGATGGTGTTATGGACCAATGGTGATGACCAGTGAATGGAACAACCCAACCTAGCATGGATGTGGAAGGAAAGTGTCATGTTCAAGAGCGACTTGCTACCAATAAAGTTTCTTCAAGTTTTCTTCCCAATTTTCCCTAGTCATTGCTGACCAGTACCTCTTTATTTTTTTCAAGCTTGAGGAGGATAACATATGCTTGTTCTATAACCCACCCTTCGGGCGAACCTGTTGCTATGTTTTAGCAAGCCTAGCGACAATGAAACTCATTCTCATCCATTTGGATGAGTTTGTCGCTATTCAGTTTTAACGAGTTTAATGACAAAGATAACTCGGTCTCTTTCAACTTTAGAGAGTCTGAAAGAAATAGAAAGGAGACTCCAGAGATTCTTTTTCGTTGTATAATCTCTTAAGTCCGAAAAAGCGTAAAATAATACAAAAGGGATGAATTTTCGATAGTTTTTAACGAGCCGAACAAGACAAGCGCTCGATCTTTTTGTGTAATAATCCCTCAGGT
>APFE030627236.1:6838-41538 GCA_000404065.3 Pinus taeda
CCCTTTGGTCCATAGTAAATGATTCTTAGTTGCCCTTTTCTATTGATCATCCTTCTTTTATTCCTCTTGATCCCAGTTTAAGGATTCTTCATTGCCCTTTTACCCTGGTTAGACTACCTCATCCATTTGAAACTGCAAATTTTCTTTTACGTGCTAGCCTGCCCTGTGAACTCCTCCTTTAGCAATTGATTTGATCCAGTTATGCCACTCTTTGATTGAATCCATAGCTGAATGGCCTGAAGGCTTGCTCTACCCATTTGTTCCCAGAATTCCACCACCCAACCAAAATCAAAACCTTATGAGCACTAAGAATTAGCCTAAAATCCCACCCAAAACAAAGTTAAATTATAAAGAGAGAACCCTCTCTAGACTTAGGTTGGTTAGAACCTGAGTCTAAAAGATTAGGTTTGTGGTTACCTCAGAAATTTCTTTCTTTAACCTTGAGAAAATTCTGAGTGATAACATAGTGGCGACCATACTGGGGAGAACTAACATTTTCTTCAGAATTGTTTTACAGGTTTAGATCTAATCTATGATGGTGGACAGTGATAAGACACACAAAGGTTAAAATCATCCACCTGGCGACTCCATTGTTCAAAGATCCAGAGCTACAAATTTTAGAGCAATTCCACAACCAAATAATCCATATTCCAAAGCATTAATAGTGATACAGGATGTTAGGGTTTGTGGAAAATCTTTCATTTCATGAAATTTTAAATGAATTCAAGGATGAGTTATCAAAATTTCAGCTTGATGAAGCTTTTTTAAGAGTTGTTTTTATAATTGTCAAATCAAGAAAATACTCTCATGAAGCTAAAATGTGTGTTCTTGAGTTAGTTGCTGAAAAATGTGGAAATGAAATTAAACTTTTGCATTCTCAAATTCATTCATATAATTTCCGAGATCCTAAATAATTCTTACAAAATCTTCCTTCTCCAAACCAAGAGGAAATTGCACTGCCTTTTGATTTGCAGATTGAGAATGATTATGCTTTCAAGAGCAAAACTGAAGAAGTAGTTTCAAGGTTTACTATTGAGGATACAACTGATCAATTAAACATTGAAGGCCTAGAAGAAACTATCATACTTTATGCTTTTGTTGATCCTATAGCAGATTATATGGAGGTTCTTCTCAGCTCAAGTTATTTAACGTGTTTTCTCTATGAGGACCAAATACATCAGTGATGGCCTTTATATATCATAGTTTTGATTATGTGAGTACATGATCAAATTATGCTTTTGACTTTACTGACAATCAGTCAAGCAATCCATTTGTTTCTGCAGTTGCTTGACTGGCTTCATTGGCATTTTTGTATTATTTAAGTCAGCTTGATTTTCAACAATATAGAGTAGGTAGCATTTCATTTTGATTTAATTCAGTTTTCAATAGATTATGAAATAAATCATAAAAGATTTGAATCCAAGCAAAAGACCCTAAGGTCTTAATGATTTACTAATTTGGTTTGAAGGTTGTAGCACCTTTTAGTTTCAGATCAAATATCAAGTTGTGCAAGAAAAGGTTAAAAAGGTTTTTTGATAAAAGGACCAAGGCTAAATATTCCTACCTAGGTGACAAGGTGCTCAAGTGGGTTTTAAGGAGGGAAGGCAAAGGTAAACATGGGAAATTTGATTTCATATGGAAAGGTCCCTATGTCATTTATGCTTACAGATAAAATAATGCTTACTTCCTGAGAGGACTTGATGGCATTGAAGAAGCAGGTGGGTCGGTAAAATAGTCGAATGATAAAACATTAGTTTGAACCTAGTTACTAATGGCCACTTACCATTTATACATATTTTATTTTGAAAAGTCTAGTTTGGATTGGATGGTAAACCTTTGGAGTTGAAGCTCGGAGAGAAGGCCATAAGCTTTTAAGGATTTACTATCATAAGTATGAAAAAAGTAGGATGAAGGGTGACAAAGCACAAGGTAACTAAAGCCAAATTTCAGAAGGCCATTGATCTACAAGTTTTTGACATTTCACCAAAATGCCATCCCGAAGTTGAGTCACTGTTAGGTTTCTATACCAATAGGAGTCATAATTTTTGAATGGCTGAGGTCAAATCTGTAATATGTACATACCTTCACTCTCTGCAAATGTTTTCCATATTCAAATAATAAAAAAAAAATAAAAAATGTAAAGAGGGTATGTCCTAAAAGAAAAATCAAAGGACAAAAAGAATAAAAAACGTCAAAAAAAGATGAAAAAAATGAATCCCAAGAAAGGAAAAAGACCATGAAAGTGTGCAAGTCCAAATGCCACTACTATTTAATTTTCTACATAATAATGATTGTGTGCAACTTGTTATTCATGCCATAATCCATGGTAATCAAATAGTTTAATCTTGGTTATTCCATGTTTTGAATTTCATGCTTAGAGATGGAGAATAAAATATGACCAAACTGTTTAACCTTGGTAGATAAGTAGATAGGTAGAGTAAATAAAAGGAGCTCAACAATATAATCTGAGCTTTTGGATTTAATAAGGATATACTTAGATATTTTTTATTGTAAAAGAAAAGAAAAATGTTTTGATAAGGGTTTGCCAGCTTAAGTGCACCCCAATAAAGAGTAGAAAAAAATGATAGGATGAGTAAATGGGTAAGTAGTTGCATGGTTGCAGAATTTTGATGAATGATTAGCTAAGATCATATCATTTACTTTCATCATCAAGTTGCTAAAGTAGGGATGATAATGGAACAATTACATAAGGTCAAGTGATTAATTTCCCCCATTAATTTTACCTTTAAAGTTTACTAATTTTCCACAAGTAAAGACAAAAGTACCTAAAATCTTAGGTTAAAGGGGCTCAGAGCATTTTTTTGACTTCTGAAGGGACCGGACCCTTGGCCCAATAACTTATAGGGTCTAAGTACTAAAGCCCGTTCACCAACATTCACCCCCTCCATAATCCACTCATTTCCTCAAAATAATCCCTTTTCCTAAGGTAAAATCGCCATTTTCCTAGGGAAAGTAATCACCCCCATACAAAACCCTTTTTTTCCGTAAAAACCCACAAATGCGCATTTAGACTAGGTTATACTGTTGAAAAGAAAATAAATTCAATATACATTATACTTACCCCATTTTATTTTCCGCTTTCATTTCATATTGACTTATAACATCAATTATTAAATCCCAAAGAATAACCCTTTCCCGTATGTTTTATAAAAAATCCCATATGTTAATATCCCGCCCCAAGGTTTGAAACATAAACCTTATTAATAAACTGATTAATGGGATTAATTAAGTCAATCAATAACTAATTAATAACCATGACCCACTACCAAAATAAAAGAGGTTAATTAATCAATCAATGATTAATTAATAATCTATGCCCGCCACTGAAATCACTCCTCACGTCATTAAGCCTCCCTAATCCATGACTAATTAATCCTTGCACCCATTAAAACCTAGTTGGTCCCCTCTTTTAAACCTCACATCAAATCATTGCCCCAATCACCATGCAATCTAACCCTTGTTGATCCAATGGTCAACACTCATATCAGGCGGCCTCCGAAGGCCGACCTTTACCTGCCCGATATGGGTGGTTTCACTGTTCACCCCGCTGCTACGTGGTGCCCGATGAATGGCATCGAGCGGCCTCCTCCCAATATCACCAAGCACCCAAAAGCTGTGTGAAACAAACCACTTACCACCTGCCCGCTACGTGACAAATCGTCTAGTGTTCAGTTTGCGCCATATTTTAAAAGTTTTCCCGTTAAAGTTCAAACCCCAAGAACCCAGGTTTTCTCGCCCTTCACCCATTCTACTATGTAACTTATGAAACCCTTATGCTCCACCTGAAGCCTCTGCTAACCAATTCAAGCATGGTTTATCTCTAGAAATCACTTTAGACTCACTCCATAGACCTATAAAGCTCGATAAATCCATTAATGACCTTCCCTGTGAACCCAACATTTTCCTAATAATTTGTTTTATTTTACAGGCGGGCAAAAGACCTCAGCCTTGGATAAATAGTCTTAATACTAGTCATAAGGCCTGTTTACTCCAAGATTGCTATCAAATCTATTCAAACAAACATGCAAAATAAAACATACAGTTAAAGGACAAGTAGAGGAAACATGAAATTAGATGATTTACTATTGAAATAGACAGTAAAATCCTAATATATACGGTGAAGGTAAAAGGATACAGTAAAGAATAGTCAAAGTGTATAAGGGTTAAAGAGTATTAGATTGAAGACCGAGTCAATTAAATCAGCTAGCATGAAGATAAACATCAGGGAAGATAGTTACAAAGCATACAGATTCATGTCAAAGTGAAGACAGATGAAAAAACAGAGCGGTAAAAGTAAACAATAAAAGTAAACATGGAGGCAGTAATGGTTAAATAGTGATGAAAACACTTTCACCAATAACAATGAAGTTTATCCAAAGTAAAAGTAAAAAACAATTAAAAGAAATTTAAGGTTAAAAGATGAAATCAGAGTAGAAATGGTACATTCTTTAGAAATCTCCTATTTAAGTCATAGTTTTGTAGAAACTATTGTGACCAATGAAAGATGTATTTTGAGATACTGGAGGAGGTTTTTGTTCCTAAAAGGCTAATTTACAAAAATATATCTCACTTTTTACACAGGTATTACCAAAAGGGAGATAAGTGCGTATCTTCAGAGCCTAGCTTTTGGACTGTGCAAAGTCCTATTTTTGACATCTTTTTGCAGAGAATATTGTGAACAACTGGAGCTTAATTTTGGGAAACTGAGAGAGGTTTATCTCAATAACATATTTATCTACAATAACCTTTTTTCAGTTTTTACATTTCTATCTCAGATTGAGATATACATGCATATCATTGGACCCTACGTTAATTACTGGAGCAGAAAACACAAAGAAAGGATGCAGTTAGTGACTGGGATGCCTCATCATCAATTAAGAGTTACTATCAAATTCAAATTTCTCTTCTTTGTCACCATAAATCCATAAAAATAGTTCCAAATAGATTCATTAGTTTTGAATGTCCTTTATTTAAGTTCTATTAGTGTAAAACAGTTTGAGATATTTGTAAACCAATCTTGATATTTTTTCAAGATATTTCAGTTTAGAAATATTATAAATACTTCTTCATTTGAAGTATTTTGGGTATATTCAAAGACATTTATGTAGAAATTTCATATCAATATAAGGAGCTATTGTAATCAAGATTAGATTGGCATGTTGGATCATGCAATAAAGTTAAAGACATTTCACAGGATTCTTGTGCACAGTGGAAATCAAATAAGTATTATCTCTTCATGTTTATAAATATTCACATGTTTTTCTATTAAATCTAAATGGTAGACAATGAATGATATTTTAGAATTAGCTTTAATGCTCTCTGTCTTGACTATTTACTTTCTCCATGTTTTCTACTAAACTATCTTAGTCTGGGAATTCTTAATTGCTCCCTTACTTCCGTAGTCCCCCCCCCCTTTTGGTCCATAGTAAAGGATTCTTGGTTTCCCTTTGCTACTGATCATCATTCTTTTCTTCATCTTGATCCCGGTTTAAGGATTCTTTAATGCCCTTTTACACTGGTTAGGACTACATCCATTTGAAACTGAAAATTTGCATTTTGCTGTGCTAGCCTACCCTATGAACTCCTCCTTTAGTAATTGATATGATCCAGTTAAACCACTCTTTGATTTACTCCATAGCCCAATGGCCTGAAGGCTTGCTCTGCCCATCTGTTCCCAGAATTCCAGCACCCAACCAAAATCAAAACCTTATGAGCATTAAGAACTAGCCGAAAATCCCACCTAAAACAAAGTTAAATTATAAAGAGAGAGCCCTCTCTAGACATAGGTTGGCAAGAACCTGAGTCTAAAAGATTAGGTTTTTGGTTACCTTGGAAATTTCTTTCTTTAATCTTGAGAAAATTCTAAGTGATAAGAAGATCTATCAGCAAATCTCACTAGATTCTAGCAGGTCATAGGCACATATGCTTTAGCAACCATTGACAAAGCAACAAAAGTACATCTGCTTATTAAAGAAAAAGAAGATAGGATTTTGTTATTGGAACAACAGTTATAGTAGGTCAGCATCAACCAACAAGCAGAAATGCAGTTGGCTCAGCTTCAACAATAATTTCAACAAATACAGTTGGCACATCAGAGTAGTCTAGCTAATAAAGAAGCACAATTGTAGAACATAAAACTACACAAAGATGATCCCAAAATTGAACAATTTGTCACAGAAGCACTAGGGCTCAATTCCCAACTTTTACACCAAAAAGAATTATTAAGCCAGAAGATTTCGCAGTGGAATTCTCAATGCGAAATAAGCGATAACATAACAAATCAATTTGTAGAATTACGACTTGATTATGATTCAATTTTTAAGAAGGCTTTAGACTTCTTAAACTGGCAAAAATATGAAGACGGGAAAAGAGAAGATATACCTAAAATAGATGAATCACACAAAGAAATTTTATTTGCAAAATGGGATTCTAAGATCAGAGAAGCAGAACTGGAAATGGAATATGCGGCAACAACAATGAACAATGTCAATGAATCTGTAAATGAAAATTTACACAATGCTAATTTAGTGGAAGAAACCACCCATGGCTTTCTTCCAAAAGCACAACAACTTCAAGCAGTATGGAAACAGGCAGCAGAAGAAAGGGCAGAGGCAATTAAACAAGTAAACAGGTTGAACTGGGAAGCATACTGGCAATACCTAGTGAAACCACACAGCCAATGGATGACTCTAAAATGCTTAATTACCGCCACCAAAAAATAGTGCCAGCACTCACTAATGTCGTCTTGATAGGACAATTAAAAGCTGAAGTTGGCTAACCGACATTCCTTAAACTGATGCTGAATATTTGCGATTGCAAGGACTAGATGTAGGATTAGTCATATTTTATTTTTGTTTTTGTTTATTTTCGCTAAAATGAGGCACGTCGTTTAAACCTCCTCATCTATTTTTGTAATTTCTATTTTTAAGTTTCATAGATTAGTATTTAAACCCCTCTCATGCATTTAGAGAGGGGTCCAGAAATTTTATCAAAAACATTCCTCAGAACGTGCATTTGGCCCCCCACTGAGGAGGTTTTGGTAAAATTAATGGAATGAGATTTATTTTCTACTTGAGTTTGGCATCTTCTACTGAAATTGCACTTCTATACTCTTAGTTGATGTTAAGTGATTTGAAGGTAGATCAATATTGCTGGAGCACATGAGTAGGACATATTACAAATGGTACTTCTATCTCTTAATGCTTTTTACTTGTGTATCAAGCAATAAATTATTTTCAGTTATTTATGTATGAAAGTTTAAATTCTTAATTTTCGTTATTGCACTATTGTATGATGATGATTTATTCTTTATGTTGAATATATGAATGACTCTTTATGCGATATATTTCTCATATCATTTCGTCTAACTTTTTATATGAAATGATTATTATTAAATGGATTCTCTTCTTATCGTGGTTGAATGATCTTCATTATCAATTGCTTTCATAAATCATTTTAGATCACATATATAAACGTTACTCCTGGGATAGTTTTAAAGTTAGATGTTTCCTTTGATTATGATAGATTGCATATGATAGTTAGAACATAGATTAAGCTTAGAATAAGTATTCACCCTATAAAACCCAAAAAAGAAAAACATCATCCCATTAGTAGAAACATCATAAATAGATTGGGAAACTGGTCTCGTCATCCCCAGTCGGAGCCACTATTCCAAACGGAAAAGGAGCTCTGCTAAGGTCCAGATCGGGTGGTTATCCCCCTTGTTGGAGTCCCGATTCTTCAAGCCTTCAACACATTTGGTGCTAGAAGGAGGCCCTGACTGTGAATGGCAAGTAAATCTACATCTTCGTGCATTCTAAGAGTAAAACTCCCTCACCATCACCCTCAACTTCTCATTCGCATTCCAAATCTCTTATATCTGAACCAGAAGTTGAGAAGAAAAAAACAGAGCACATTACTGAAATCCCAAACAAGCTAGATCATTCTTCTTTTGATCCCCCTGAATTACAAAATTTAATCCATAAGTTACAGGGGTTTTCAATATCTCAAGAAGAATATGAGTTACCCCAAGGTAGTGTCACTTCTCATATAACCCCATCTCAATCATTGACTAGAGCACAAAGCGAAAAACTAGGAATCCCACCAGTTGAGTTTCCTCTGCTGAGTCGTAAGAAAGCTAGGAAAACACCTGTATAATCTCAAAGTGAGGTTCTATCATCATTCTCTTCCACCATTCCATCCATATCATCACAAGCTCACTCATCCATCCCCCAACTCCAGATTGTGGTTCATACAGGTACAAGAGTAACATCCTCTTCTACCCAATCACCTTCAACTATTGCCACACCTCTTCCTACTCATACCCAGATGATGGAAATCCACCACCGAGGCCATGGGCCAATCCAGGGGCTGTAAATATGCCTGCACCCTTATCTTAATTACCAGCTCACCTTGAGAAATGGTTTCCCAAATTCAATCCTAACAATGGCCTATTAGCCGAAGAACACATAAATAATTTTATGTTGTAATTGGAAAGGAGTAATAGAAGAGGACGCAATTGTAAGATTATTCCCCTATACTTTACAAGGAGCAACAGGGTCATGATATTTTTCATTACCATCAGGATCCATTAATAACTGGGATACATTTCAAGATCAATTTTTAATGAAATTTAGGGATGATAGGTCCACAACAACCTTGATAAATGAGCTATCCAATTTAAAAGCCGAACCAAAAGAACCAATTAAGGACTTCAACTCTCATTTCAATAAATTATTGAACAAAATACCAGCAACATCTAAGCCTAGAAATGAAGTCCAAAATGAATGGTATATTTCTGCTTTACCTTCAAATTCAGCCATCTTTGTAGATAGAGCTGCCAAGCCAACATTAACAGAAAACATGAAAGAGGCAATAGCTGTAGAGAGCATATCCTAGCCATAGAAAAGAAAAATGTTGTAGAAGAAAGAAAATCTAAAAAAGTATCTTTTAGAGATGATCCTAAGAAGAAACAATCAAAGGACCCTTTCAACCTAGAAGGGTTATAGAAAGTCTTGAAGACCATGTCCAATGAAATGGTTGATATAAAGAAACAAGTAGCATAAACCGCTTCCAAGAAGACTTTTAGACCCTTTAAATGAAATCCTTCAACTGATCCAAAGCCTCCAAATGTTGTAACAAATGCTGAATCAGAAGGGGAAGAGGAAGAAGTTTCAAATGACGAACAAACTGATGATGAAGAAATCATTGAACTACAAGGAATGTGGGACTTCATTCTTCCAAATGAGGGAGATTAAGAAGCATTACCTGTTGCTACTAGAAGTAGAAACCAAATCGACCCTCCACAATCTAGTACAAAACAGAAAAACCCAATTCCACCTTCTAGGGATAAAATCGTAGGTAAAAAATCCTCACCAAAGTGTACTCAGACCAACCCAATCCAATCTGATTCAACATATTCATCTAAAATGCTTATTGTCTCATATGAAATGGAATACAACATTGTTGAAGATATGAAGAAAACCAGAGAAAAAATTACTCTTCATGAGCCTAGAAAATTAAAACATCAACATAAATTACTCTTGAAAGAATTCAATGCAGTACCTACTATGCCTCTTCCTGCAGTTGTAATTTCATAGGCTACTCATGAAATGGGAAGATTTCCAACTAGCATTGCAAATAAAATCGACCCAACAGACATTGCTCTGATTGGTGGAAGATCCAAATCCCATACTCCTCCATTTCTACTTACTTTTGAAGTTTTTAACAGAAATTTGCACAACTGTCTAGTGGATTCTAGTGCATCATCTAATCTTTTACCTAAGACAGTTTGCGCTAAGTTAAATGTTTGGCCTTAGAAATCTACAGTACGAATAGTACAACTAGATCAGTCTTAAGTCGAAGTAGTCAGAGAACTTAATCAAGTAACCATAAGACTTTCATCGAACCCAAAGATGTGTCAAGTCATTGATATATTGGTGGCTGACATTCCTGAATTTTATGGCTTAATCCTTTGTAGGGATTAGTCAAAAAAGCTTCACGGTTACTTTGCAACCTACTGGTCTCATATGTGGCTCCCCTACAATGGCAAACCAAATCAGATTAAAAGTTGAACGAGAGAAACATCAGAAGTATATAGTAACAGAGTTAGAAGGAGAAAATGAGCCTGTAGCATATAGGAACAACATAATAAAAAATTATTCTATTGAGTCATTCCTAGGAAATTTCAATGCTCACCCTTCACCTTTTTTGGAAAATTCCATTTTATCTCAGATAGAAATTTTTTCTCAAACTTACACTTCTAGATGCATCAATTTTATAGATAAACCTGTAAATAAAACCTTGTTTTGGAAATTATTTTTCGATGGTTCTAAATCCAACAATGGAGCAGGAGCAGGTTGCATATTAGTTAGTCCAAAAGGAGAGAAAACAATGTTATTATGCAGGCTTGAATTTGATTGCACAAATAATACCACTGAATATGAAGCATTGGTTCAAGGGCTATATAAAGCAATCAGACTCAATATCAAATACCTTCAAGTGTTTGGAGATTCTGAGATTGTCATTCGACAAGTAAGAAATACTATACACTATTTGTCAGGACATTTGAAACACTATCAATCCTTAGTACAAGACCTGACCTCACACTTTACAACGTTTAATATTTTCATCTATTCCAAGACTCCAAAACGCCAGCACTAATCTTCTTGCTAATGTAGCTTCCAAGCTTATTCCATCAGAGGACTACAACCCATATAAATTCTTAATTGAATTAATTTTTAAACCCTCTATTCCTGATAACATTACCCACTGGAGAGTCTTCAACAACAACCCTAATATTGTGTATTTTCTTACTTCAGAGGGTTCTTACAATGATCAGATAATTGACGAGGACCAACATGACAAACAACTGGAACAAGAAAACAACAACAACGCTATACCAAAATCCATAGTCAAGTTAGAGGACCTATATGACTTAAAGAACATATTTAAACGATCCACCAATTCAAAACTCCAGAGTTCGACTTTGAGATACGAATTAATCAATCTCGGGACAGACATAAATCCACAAAACATCAACTTAGGCCTTGGCTTGACATCTGAAGAAAAATCAGCTTTTATTCTATTGCTGAAACAATACAAGAGTGTCTTCGCTTGGAATTACGATGATCTTAAAACCTATGACACTTCAATTATATAGCATACAATTCCCATGATCTCTGATGAAAAACCTGTTCAACAGAAATTAAGGAAAATATATCCTAATTTGGAAAGCCAGATTAAATCTGAGTTGAACAAATTACTAAGAGCCAAGATTATTTTTCCTGTCAGACATTCCAGATGAGTCTCTAATGTCGTCCGAGTCAGAAAGAAAAATGGTGATATTAGGATCTGTATAGACTTTCGCAACCTCAATGAAGCTTGTCAAAAGGATAATTTTCCATTGCCTCCCATGGAACAGATATTACAATCAGCTGCGGGGTCTGCGTTAATGTCATTTTTAGATGGCTTTTCAGGGTATAATCAAATCCTAGTCCACCTAGATGATTAATTGAAAACTACGTTCAGGACAAAATGGGGCACTTATGCTTATCAAAAGATTCCATTTGGACTAATCAATGCTGGTGTCACGTTTCAAAGAGCCATGTACATTGCATTTAAAGGATTAGTAAACAATTCAGTGGTAATCTACTTATACGACATAATGGTATATTCTAAAAAACGTAGTAATCATCTCAGAGACTTGAAACAAATCTTTCAATGTTGTAAAAAATATGGAGTTTCGCTTAACCCCCAAAAAATCTTTCTTTGCATTTAGTGAAGGAAAAATTCTTGGATTCATAGTATCCAAATCGAGAATCCATATCAACCCAGATAGAATCAAGGAAATTTTTGAGATATATTTACCCCATAATAAAAAAGCAATGCAGTCTTTCCTTGGTCAGATCAATTTTCTTAAGGGATTCGTCCCTGACTTCTCAAGAATTGTGGCACCTCTCAAAGCCATGATAAATAAAAACTCTCTCTTTAAATGGGGTCATTCGGAACATGAAACTTTCATATTGATAAAACAAGCAATTATAAATGCCCCATCTCTAGCAACACTGAATTTTTCCAATCCCTTCACCCAATATACATTCGCCTCTGAAAAATCATGTGTTACTATACTCACACAAGTGAATCAAGAGAAAGTCGAAGCTCCAATTGCTTTCTTCAGTTCAAATCTACAAGGAGCTGAATTAAAATACTCTGACGCTGAGAAATAAGCTTATTTTTTTTTCAAAGTAGTTAAATACTTCAGGCCTTTCCTTCTCAAGTCTCACACCAAAATAATAGTACCGTTCTCAGCATTAAGAAATCTTTTGGTACAGAAAGATGTGGGCAAAAAGAGAGAAAATTGGGTCACAGCCCTGCAAGAATATGATGCTGAAATTAGACTGGAAAATATCGTAAAAGGTTGAGGTTTTTGCAGGTTGTTGGCAGGAGCATTGAATATATTAGAGTTATAGTCTCTAGATAGTGAAGTACAACTTTACGAGGTAAGCCTAAATGACTCTGAATCAAGATATGCTGATATCGTTTTTTACTTAAAAAATGGATATGCCCCTTCACATTTGAATTACACAAAGAAAAGAGCCCTGAGGCTAAAAGCTAAACAATATCAAATCATTATTGATGTACTGTTTGGAATGAATTACGATTTTGTTCTCCTTAGATGCCTTGAGAAATCTGAAGCAGAAAAAGTATTGCAGGAATTCCATGACAAACCAACAGGCATACACTATGTAGGAGATGCAACAACACATAAAATCCTATGTGCTGGCTACTACTGGCCAACTCTATTTAAAGATGCACACAGTTATGTAAGGAGTTGTGAGATTTTCCAAACTGCTGCTAGAAGATAGAGGAAACCATCATTTCCATTACAACTGGTCAACATCGATCAACCATTTGAACAATGGGGATTAGATATAATTGGTGAGATCATTCCTCATTCTTCTAAACATCATAAATACATCCTTACAACCAATGACTAATTACTAAATGGGTAGAGGCAATTCCACTTGAGACAACCAACTCTAAGAGTATTATTGAATTTATAGATCAATTCATCATCACTAGGTTTGGCTTGCCTTCTGCTTTAATGTTTGGTAATGCATCCTATTTCTCAGGTAATGCCGTGACAGAATTCACTCTCAAAAGAGGTTTCAAACTCAAATATTCTGCTAATGATTATCCACAAGGAAATGGGTTAGCCAAATCAACGAACAAAAACTTTATTAGAATTATTAAACGAACTATTGACCAAAATTAAAGAAACTGGCATAAGTCTTTAATGTATGCTCTCTGGGCAGATCGAATAACTCAGAAGACCTCCATTGGCACTTCTCCTTTTAATTTAGTTTATGGGAAAGAAGTGGTCTTACCAACAAATCTAGCTATTCCTTCACTATCCTTAGTTAAATTCATTGAAAAAACTCCTTCCTCATCCATCCAATTAAGATAATTGCAAATTCTTAAACTTGAAGAGGAACGAAAGAAGGCCAAAATTACCCACGTGCATTATCAACAATTAGTGAAAGCCTCTTTTGATTCGAACTCAGTGTCTAGAAAAGATTTTCAACTTGAAGACTTAGTATTAAAATGGGATAAGGCCCACGAAGAGAAAGACAAGCATACTAAATTCCAACGAATGTGGCTTAGACCATTCCAGATTGTCGAACTCATTGGCTCATCAACTTTCATGTTACAAGATTTGGCAGGGAAGAGGGAACCTTTACCTGTTAATGGACAGATCCTAAAGAAATATTTTCCATAGAAGATGATCTCTTCTATTTTTCTATAGATCATAGTTTTAGTTAAGTTTTCCTTTGATAATAAAACAAGTTGAGAATGCTCACTTTTGGTTTCACGAAAAGAATAGTTTCTCATTTCAATTTTGTTTTTTCGCTTGTATAAGTAGGACTGGTTATGAAAATTAATCTCTATTTATGAAACATAGGGTCAAGTGCTATTATTTTGGAAATTTTTGCCTATTCTTCTGTTTCAACTATCTGAGTTTTGGTTAGAATCAACCTTAGGAAGAAGTTTTCCTTACATTAGTCACAAAAGGTATCAATAACAAAAAAGAGACTCTCCGCGGAAAAGCTATTTTTAAACTCTACGATTGTCGTCTAGGAAAATTCTTAAGGAACCAATGACTTCCCCCCCACTCAAGGAATTTGTAAGATTCAAGGAGTAATCCAATTACACACTTTAAAGTTAAAGAATAAGAGGTCTCATCAAGAGCCGAATTATCATGATCATAAGGATTATAATTAACTGAAATTGCCATAACTGAATATCAAAATAGGGTAATGGCTCGAGATTATTTCAATCAACAGACAAAGGGTCTCATCAAGAGCCAGCTTGTTTAGTTAAGTTATAAATCAAGTGAATGGCACTGTCAATTTTGGCCACCAAACCAAGACATTGTTCTTTAAGAAATAAAAAAGAAATAAGAAAAGAAAAATCAATAAGTATATATGAGGATTTATCTTTGAAAATTGCATTCTTCTCAAGTGGGACACTGGATCATTGTTGGGTAATAGGTAACTCTGTCAAGGCTATGAACTCCTATTGGTAGCAGAGGCTCTACCTACGATAAATGAGTACGCCAAAACTGATCTAACGAGATGCTTTTATTTTATCTTTACAACCAAGTAATCACTGATGTGAGTAAAATGACTAACTCTGAGAAGAAGATAATCAAAATAAAGATAGTTAGAACAACATGTTGTATTAATAAATAGCACTATTTGCCTTATGTTTCATACAATGTAGTTTCATTTTCAAAACCATCTCTATTTTGGAAGTTTTAGAAAATTCGAAAAACCTTCAGAGATAACTGGTTCTTCCAAGTGAATTACCAATTGTTGTGCTTATAAATAACCTCCCCATTTATTAGTATTAGTAATAATATTAATAAATGGGGACCCTTCAAAAAATCAAATCTTAGCACCTAGTAATGCATTTTATTTTTAGAATAAAATAAGACGTCAAAAAGGAACTTGCAAAATCATGGAAATTTACCTTTTCATACTTTAGGCACATAAAGCTTTACAAATGATAAGATTTTTAAATACATGCCACATGATCAAAATACCTAAAGAACACCTTCATATCTGAAAAGTTGTGAATATTGAAATAAACCTTGAAAAATCCACTTTTAAAAGATTACTCTCACATTGCAAAACTATCATGAAGGGCCTTTCTTATAAAAGTTACCCCATAAAAACACGATCTGCGAAATGCGAAATCTTAAAAGACTTTTATAATCTCTCGCATCACAAATTTAACCATGCGACACTAATTCGATAAAGCATAACATATATTGCAAAATGCGATAGCATCTCGCATATCGCATATCACATCAACCCATGGTGGTAAGTCTTTAACAAAAACAAGTTTTTTACAATATTGCGATCTGTGATATTGCGAAAGAAAATCGCAAAATCGCTTTTATCGCAACTCAAAAGGCTCACGGTTCTAGAAGAGTACTTCCCAACTTTCAATGTGAAGTTATGAGCATTAATTCAAAGTGTAACGGTTCATTAGTGAACATCTATTAAAATGATTACGATTAGTTGTGAAAGGCCATTTGATGCAAGTGGATATCTTTTAAAGTGATTTAGAATTAAAGATCCTCTGTCACCTTATTTTCATCCTTCTATTGCTTATTTCTGCATTCACTAGCATTTTTATCCTATTTTGTTTTCTACTTGCAACTTTCAGGAAAAACACACAGGGCATAACATCCGAAGAAATGGTGAAGAAAGGAAAGGCACCCGCTTCTAAGAAGACAGAAATGACACCACTATTTACAGACACCACTTGTAATCGAGATGCTGGGACATCCACATGGGAAACCATGTACCACCTGTTAAAAGAAGAACAACTGAGAATTATGGAAGTAACAATTACAGTTGATGGATGCAGTTCTTCTGATGCTTCTCCAATTGAACTAGAATGCTCATTCTTACACCGCATTGCTGTAAGACCAAAGATACTCCCTTACACTAACATGGTTAAGTGGATTATAGATGATGTCGACATATCAGATAGAGAATTCAAGACAGCAAGCAAAGAAGTCATAGGGTCGTTTACTTCAGACAACCTGAGACTCATGTACCATCTTCCAGAGCCACAGGCCATCTACAATAGATAGTTTGTTGAGAAGTTTGCCAAGGAAAATGAGGACTTGGCAAAATGCACAAAAAATTGGTCAAACAATGAAGAAATAATCAAGAAATATAAAAACGGTATGTACGCCACTGGTTCTCTTAGTTCCCCTTTTTGTTATGCTGCTGCTATGTTTTGTAGGATGTTTGGTAAGCAAAACGTCAACAAATTCTCGTTAGAATGGTTACCTTTAGTAGATGCAGCTGTCAATGATACAATAATGAATTGGGCCCAAATATTGTTGGATAACTTAGCCACTACAATTGTAGAATATAGAAGAAAAAGGAGTATTTCTTCGAGGGTTTACCCTTCATTTTTTATGAGCGCTTATGTTATGGACACTATTTGTTTTGGTTCTAAATTCCCTATAATGGGATGGAAGTGGACTGCTCAAAATCCACTTCCCATTCAAATATATCACAAAGTCATGTGGGAATCAAATTTCATTCCACATTTTTTCAAAATTTGTCACGGAGTTATGCTTCCGATCCATAAGAAAATTTACAACCGAGATACCCCAAGGTTTTCACAAGAAGCTGAGGTAGATATTCTCCCCGTAGCCAGATGGTTCAGGAAAGAATTATTCACGTATATCAAAGTATTTGGCAGTATTGTCTCACCCCATGTTCTACCTTTTTATGTCCCAGACAAACTGATGGCTAGAGAGATAGCCTATCAGACATGCAGTGAAGGAGGGATGAGCAAGATTTTGAAAGACTCCAAGAATGGAATTTGGCCCCAATTTCCTATAACATGTGGAGTATTTGCATTGCATGAATTAGGACATGCTTTTAGAGAAGTTGATAATGTGTTATATTTGCAATTACCCAAGTTTCCAAGAAGGCAATATGATCCCTTGGGCATTGTAAAGGATTTTACCACAATGGTTAAAATAAGAGTATTTTCCCATGAAAAAGATCCCTTTGATGATGTTTTCCTACAGAAAAACACCTTCAAAGAAGTGCAGCACATGACACAAATACTTTTTGACCAGGAAGGTCTCCAAGCTTTTGATAATTATAGGAAAAATAGGTTACATAAAGTCCCATTGGACCAATTACTCATTGAGCCAAAAAGAGAGCCTACGTCAAGTGCAAGCATAAGTTGAGACTCAAAAGAAAAATCCAAAACAAGTTCTGAAAATGAATCCGTAGAAAAATTTGGTGATAAATCTAAGAATGCATCAGAGAATGAACCCAGTAAGAGCGAAGAATCAATAAAATATACAGCCCATTCCCCAGCAAAGTCTGATTAGCAGACTCCGTTTGTAAAGCAAGTAGAATTTTCAACTCCCCTTACAGAGCAAACAAAGCCACCTGTAAATTTAGAGGAAGAATGGGAAAATTTCAATAAAATACTCAACACAGAGGAGTAGAATATAGAACCACCGAAAAATCCACAAGAGACAACAACAGAAACAATAATTGAAAGAACTATTAATACTCAGGAAATATAGCATATTCCTATTTCTCCTACATTCGAGATTGTATTAAGAATAGAGGAAATTCCTCCTCTAGATGTATTTTACAGCCCTCAACATAAAGCCGTCGTTAGAAGACAAATAAAGAAAATAAAGTTGGATTTTGTACTCACTCCTGAGGATGAACCTCTCAATGTTATTTGGAAAGACCCTTCTACAGATCCATCAGCAAATCTCACTAGACTCTCGCAAGTCACAGACATGTATGCTTCAACAACCATTGACAAAGTAGTAGAAGTACAAATGCTGCTTAAAGAAAAAGAAAATAGGATTTTGTTATTGGAACAATAGTTACAGTAGGTCAGCATCAACCAACAAGTAGAAACGCAGTTGGCTCAGCTTTAGCAAGAATTTCAACAAATGTAGTTGGCACATTAGAGAAGTCTAGCTAATAAAGAAGCACAATTGCAAAACATAAGAAAACTGCACAAAGATGATCCCAAAATTGAAAAATTTGTCACAGAAGCACTAGGGCTCAATTCCCAGCTTTTACAGCAAAAAGAATTATTATTCCAAAATATTTTGCAGTGGAATTCTCAATGCAAAATAAGCGATAACATAACAAATCAAGTTGTAGAATTACGACTTGAATATGATTCAATTTTTAAGAAGGTTTCAAACTTCTTAAATTGGAAGAAATCTGAAGATGGGAAAAGAGTAGATATGCCTAAAATAGATGAATCGCACAAAGAAATTTTATTTGCGAAATGGGATTCTAGGATCAGAGAAGCAGAACAAGGAATGGAAGATGCGGCAGTAGCAATGAATAGTGTCATTGAATCTGTAAATGAAAATCTACACAATGCTAATTTAGTGGCAGAAACCACCCTTGGATTTCTTCTAAAAACACAACAACTTCAAGCAGTATGGAAATAGGTAGCGGAAGAAAGGGTAGAGGCAATTAAACAAGTAAACAAGTTGAACTGGGAAGCATACTGGCAATACCTAATGAAACCACATAGCCAATGGATGACTCTGAAATGCTTAATTACTGCCACTGAAAAAATAATGCCAGCACTCACTAATGTCGTCTTCATAGGACAATTGAAAGCTGAAGTCAGCCAATGGACACTACTTAAACGGATGCTGAATATTTGCGATCTCAAGGACCAGATGAAGGATTAGTCATATTTTGTTTTTGTTTTTGTTTATTTTCGCTAAAATGAGGTAGGTCATTTAAAATTCATCTATTTTTGTAATTTCTATTTCTAAGTTTTATAGATTAGTATTTAAACCCCTCTCATGCATTTAGAGAGGGGTCCAGAAATTTTATCAAAAACATTCTTCAGAACGTGCATTTGGCCCCCCACTGAGGAGGTTTTGGTAAAATTAATGGAACGAGATTTATTTCCTACTTGAGTTTAGTATCTTCTATTGAAATTGCACTTCTGTACTCTTAGTTGATGTTAAGTGATTTGAAGGTAGATCAATATCGCTGGAGCACATGAGTAGGACGTATTACAAATGGTACTTCTATCTCTTAATGCTTTTTACTTGTGTATCAAGCAATAAATTATTTTCAGTTATTTATGTATGAAATTTTAAATTCTTAATTATCATTATTGCACTTTTGTATGATGATGATTTATTCTTTATGTTGAATATATGAATGACTCTTTATGCGATATATTTCTCATATCATTTCGTCTAACTTTTTATATGGAATGATTATTATTAAATGGATTCTCTTCTTATCGTGATTGAATGATATTCATTATCAATTACTTTCATAATCATTTTAGATCGCATATATAAACGTTATTCCCGGGATAGTTTTAAAGTTAGATGTTTCCTTTGATTATGATAGATTGCATATGATAGTTAGAAGATAGATTAAGCTAGGAATAAGTATTCACCCTATAAAACCCAAAAAAGAAAAACATCATCCCATTAGCACAAACATCATAAATAGATTGGGAAACTGGTCCCATGATCCCCAGTCGGAGCCACTATTCCAAATGGAAAAGGAGTTGTCCTAAGGTCCGGACCCGGTGGTTATCCCCCTTGTTGGAGTCCCAATTTTTTGAGCCTTCAACACCCAGGAAGGATTGAATGTCCCTTTTTGACCTTGGGATGGACAATCTCTGAATGGCTTGAACGCTTGCTGGATCAATCTTCACACCTTCAGCGGAAACAATATGTCCCAGAAGTTTGCCTTCTTCTAGAGCAAACTGTGACTTCTTTGGGTTCACTGAAATTCCAAACTGTCTGCACTTTAATAAGACGTTCTTCAAATGTTGTAAATGGTCTTTGTGGCTGCTGGAGAAGACTGTTATGTTATCAAGATAAAACAGGACAAATTTCCTTCTCTCCCACGAAGGCCATGTCCATGTCCCTCTGAAAAGTAGCCCCAACATTCATCAGTCCGAAAGGCATCTTGGAGTACATGAAAGTGCCCCAAGGAGTAGTGAAAGCGATCTTCTCCTGATCTTCTGGATGTACAACAACCTGATTGTAACCTGAAAATCCATCTAAGAAAGACATGACTCTGGCCCCTGAAACTCTTTGCAGCAAGTGTTCCATCTTAGGCAAGGGGTAGTTATCTTTTTTAGAGCACTTGTTCAGATTTCTAAAGTCAATGCAAAGCCTGATTTCTCCATTTTTCTTTCTTACAACCACAAGGTTATCCATCCACTTTGAATGGCTTAGAGGAACTATGATTTTGGCATCCAACGACCTCTTGATCTCTTTCTCAATCAAAGGCAATAAGAGAGGACTGATAGGTATTAATTTCTGCTTAAAACGGGTGGTATTCTTTTCCAGTGGAATCTTATGTTGAATGATGTTTGTATCATAGGTTTTGAGATCACTGTATTCCCAGGCAAAAATATCAGCGAATTGCTTCATGGGGGTGAAATACTCAGAATTCTGGGCAGAAGACAAATGAGTGGACAGATTGATGAATTTCGGATGGGTTGGGCTCCCTATATTATGTTTACAGACAGCAGACTCTTTTTTTGTTTCGACCAGCTTATAGTGCACATCGTTATGATCGAAAAGCTTCTCTAGAGGCACCAATCCTTTTGGTATATGATTACTAGGAAGCTGAACGTTGCTTCCTCAGCCGACCTCTTTTTTTAGCTTGGACTGGCCTCATTCTTCCATGGTTTCATTTTCTTAGTTGATGTGCGTTTCAAAAAATTCCTCAACGACTTGTAAAAACCTGTTAATTTCCTCATCGTCTTCAAAAAATCTCCAATATTTGACATTGTCAAGCAAAGACAGGCTACCTGAACTTCATATGTCAATTTAGGAGGCAAAGGAGGAACAAACGTGCTAGCAGACACAATAAGGGAGTCTATAAGTTGGTTCTTCATTCTTGGAATATAAGAAATGTTGAAATCATTAAAAGAATCCTTGAGCCTCCATAGCTCATCTGTGTATGCTTTCAGCTTTAGATGCTTTTCTTGGAATGCTTTATTTGCCTGCTTAATGGTGAGGTCTGCATTTCCAAACACTTTCAGGCCTTTGATACCCATTTCTTTAGTAGCGCTTAAGCCCAGAATCAAAGCTTTGTACTCTACTATGTTTTTTGTGACCTGCAAGGTTAATTTGAAAGATAAATGGATGTATTCTTGTGTTGGGGACACAAGGACTACACCTACCCTTGCAACTTCTTTAGAGCAAGCCCCATCAAAGAACATATCCCAAATCTGTGGGTTTTCTTCCTCTGTAATCTAGCAAACTGGTTTCTTGAGCTACATGGAGGCCAACTAGGATTCTTCAATATAAATGAATACATGCTCCAAAATCAGTGTCAACAACATAGATGGGATGATTAGTAGGGTTTTTCTCATCGCTGATGATATAAGTCAACTGCGCCTCTCTGTATAATCTCTTGCTCTCACCTCCGAAAACTGGGACAGTGGCATAAGACAAATAATTTTACAATGATCCACTTAATCTCTTGATCCAAACTCTGGAAAGTAACATGCCAAACTTGGGGGGTACATCTGCTACCACAATATCCATCATCATGCTTTTCATAGGCATCTGAGACAAAGTGATGGCTAGGTCCTTGATTAATCCTAGACATTTCACTTTTCTAGAGTAAAAAGAAAACATATCATGATAAGGCTTAGTGATGTCAAGGCCCAACTCATCCATGACAGCCTTGGGCATTAGATTATGGCTAGCTCCAATGTCCAAAAGGTAGTTGTGAAGGATTTTTTCATGAATAGTCAGTGAGACATAGAATGATGGGGAGTTGTCTTCACAATTTTCAATCCTTGGGATGAGAATAACAATTGGCTTGTCATCTTGTAGATTTACATGGTCAGTGGAGGCTTGGATGGCTTTAGGCTCAAGGACCTTGAGGATGGATCTTTTGAAGGACTCATTCTTCACTAGTTCAATTAGAAGCATAAGTATTCTTAGCTTCTGAATTTCTGATTGAAAATCGAAAGGAGAAGGAGACTTGTCAAGGCCTCTTACCTCATGAGTTGGAGCTTTGAGGATGATGGGATCAACTGCCAATTGTTTTAGCTTATTAGCTTGTTGTACTACAGGGATAACAGCTTTTTGAATAGGAGTTTCCTTGGTATTATTTATCTTTGACCTCAAATTATATCTTTGCTGATCTACAGTTTGTAGTATAGCCTTACCATCCCATTCTTGGCTGATCTAGTCATTGCATAATGAATTTTCATAGGCAGCTGAGGTCAAAAAGGAAGCATTTCCTTTGTCCTCTAGACAATAGATCTCATCATCTTCTTCAAACTACTCTTCTTCCATGATTGCATTTTGAAAAGGAGCCTTCACCCTTTGGTCTTCATTAGCATCTTTGTTTCTTTGCAAAATCTGCAACTGCTCATTTTTTCTTCTATATGGATTTGGATTTGGATTTCTAGGAGCAAAGGTATTAGGCACTCTTCCTTTCCCTAGGTGCTGCTAAACCTTCACTTTGGAGATTTCAGAGGCTAATGACTCGATCATTTTGGTCATTTTATCTATCATAGGATTAGAGGATGATGGAGACTCGCCCCTCTGTCTTCTTCTATCAACATTTCCCTCGAGCTTCTCTGCAGCCATGATGTTTGATTCCGCTTCCAAGGCTGCATCTTGCATGTCAACCAAAGTAGCACATCACCTCTCTCTCAATAGTAGGTAGAAATTAGAATCAAAAGCACTGATATAGGTGAGTTTAGCAGAGGTAGTAGTGGGTTTTACTTCAGCTAGTATCTTGTTGTACATACGGTTAAACCTATTATTAAAATCAGGCAGCAACTCACCATTTTCCCTCTTTAAGTTCCCAAACTCAGTGTGGTAATAGAGGAGATCCTTCTTACCCCCCGAATGCTTTAGGAATGCATCATCTAAAGCTTCAATATCTGCTGTAGATCTTGGGGTTAGTTCTCTGAACCATTTTCTAGCCTCTCCATCTAGGCTTTGGAAAAATACCCTCATCCACACATCATCTTCACTAATGTCTAGATTATCAACATAGCTATAGAATGACTTAAGATGTTCTTCAACAATAACACCTTCAGTCCCAGTGAACTTAGGCCTATATTTCTGATATTCTCCAGTAGGCATGACATTCAAAGGAGTGGGCGATATTAGAGGTCCATACCTAGCAGCTATGATTCTTTCCATTTTGGTAGGTACTTGTGGACCTGCCATAGATGTGGTGGCTAAAAGAGTACTGGCAGTCTAAATGATAGATGGTTGAGGAGTGATTGATAAGACTAAAGGAGTATGATGGATAGGAGGTGAGGTTTCCTTTGGGCTTACAACAAAAGGAGAACTTAAAGAATAAGGAGCTTTATGAATCTCTGAGAATTTTTCTTCACTGCTAATATTAGATGCTATACTATCAACATGTATTTGTTCTATTACAGGCATTTCTTGAAGAGATATAAGAGATTGTTTAGGTTTACCTGAACCTGATGCTCCTTTCTGCAATACCTTTCTCTCTTTGATGATTTTTTCAAGGTCAGGTACTGGGTCAGCTTGTAGCTTCTGAGGATATCTTCAAGTATGCCTCGCAAACTGAGCCAGAACTATGAAGTGGAGTTGCCAAGAGGTTTGAACTCCGGTAGAGTCATCAGATAGATGATTACAACCAAAAAGGTGCCCAGACTTTGTCTATCATCAAAGTTGGATCTATGTTATTTCCCGGGGAAGTTGAGCTTCAGTTTCCTCTCCCCGGCAACGACGCCAATTATGTTAACACTCCATGAAACTCTCCTATGTTGTAGCTCGAAGATGCTTGGTAACATATAATCTTCAATATTGTTCTCTGAACTATTGGAATAAATGAGGGTTTGGATCAAGTTAGATAACCATTTCAGCTCTATTCTCACTCAAGACATGCATGAACACTCTCACCAATACAAGGCTTTAGACCACTAATGCTCAATAATTTATAGATTCAATAGATAAATGGAGAACACTGACTATACCAGCAGATGGCATACATAAACACATATGAATGGCCAGCTACAAGCAGTAACAGAAGCTTGCAAATCTAATTTATCAAGGAAGATATAAGATGATAGTTATCTGGCCTTAGACACAAAAGAAAACATGAACAAATTATTCAAGTGCAAGCATAGAACAACAAAGAGAATGTAAATTGAACATATAATAGCAAAATAAGCTTATATTGCTAGAATGAAGATGATAAGTTTGAAGGAATAGAGGAGAAACAATCTCCAGAAGTTGAACCCCAATTACATATTAATTTCAACTATTTATAGCCTGTTTACAATGCTCCTGAGCTCTAAGAGGCTTAGAGTCTTAATCTGTCTGATCTGCATTGTTAACTAATTTGATGCCCTCTAGGCAAGCATGGGATCAGAATTTTCTGCTTTTGACAGTAGAGTAATTGCTTTCAGATATTTTTGGTAGCTTGTTGTGCTGTTTGGGAGTGCTCCCATGCCAGAGATGCTCCATAATTGATTCTATTTTTATGGATGAGCTGCGCTGTCTGTTGATGCTCCAAGATTTCTTTCTCGGTTCGGGGGGAGCTACATGTGCTATGGCTCTTTCTATTCCCCTTCTAGCCTCTGTCCCTATCTCTCGGCCTCTATTATATAATGGAAAGGGTCTTCGGGCTTGTGTAATCCCTTAAACATTTATAAATGATTGTTTTTCTGTTATATACAAAAAACACAACATTATTGCAAAAATCCCACCTTCTCTGTGTATTTTGGACTTCAAAAGTCCTAAAATGTGGTTTAATTGTCTATTGGGTCTGGCCTTGTCACCATTGCAAGTTGCAAAAGCCTGCTCCTATGTATTTCCCTTGCATTATGAAATATGCGAAAACACCTAAAAATGCATGAAAATGGATTTGGCGGACTTCTGATATTTTCTATTTCACTTCTCAGACCCTTTCAGGTTTGGGACTCATCGCAATCACTGCTGGCCAATGCTCCCTTAGTATTTTCATTATATAATGAAAATACACGAAATACATTAAAAATTGGGCTTTTTCTTACTTGAAAATATATATATTTTGCTTCCCGAAACCCATTGGGTCCAAGTTCCATCGCTATCGCACTACCCCTATTTCCCTTTGTATTTCATTATATAATGAAATACATGGAAAATGCATTAAAAGTGGCTTTGGCATGAACTTCAAAATTTATGAACTCTCATATATAATGTCGTTGGGTCTAGCTCATCAGGTCGCACACATGCCTGTGCATAGGCCCCGCCCCATGGTAGAGTGTCGATGCGATTATAGTGATGCAATAAAGTGCAATCGTGCGTCACTCAATCCCTGGGTCCTTCATATAACATGGCATATGCTCCCCGCTGATAGCGATATCACTGATATCGATGATCGACATATCACTCGACCCGATCTCATCGTGACTCTGCTTTGACTGCCTCCAATGGCCACTACCGATGCAATTAGATGCTTAGATCTGGGCCGTTGATCAGCAAGATCTAACGGTTGCTATTCATTCCTTTGTTTAAGCCTACGATTGTGGGTTTTTCATGGTTTTCAAGCATTTTTGCCTCCCGATAGCGTATTTCGGCCCTTCCAAGGGCTCTCCTCTTGCGCTAATTTTGATCATTGGATGATCTTTGAGCAAATATTAAAGATTTCAAGAGCATTTTTGGATCCCTTGGCATGATTTTAAGCAATTTTGGAGACTTTAAGAACCTATATGGATCCATTTTTGGGCCTTTTGCCAGCAAGGCTATAGGGGATATGAAGTCTGTAGGTTTATATTCGGGTAAATGAACACCTAGGTTAGACTCATAGTTAGGTGATCTTAGTGGATGTGGAGGTTCTAGATGGGATTCAAGTGAATGAATAAGTAAAGTTGATTTGAAATCAACTCCCCTATCTAAAACTTCAACAACCCTAGGTGGTAAATGAGAGTAATCTGGATTGGATGGAATGTTACTATAGGGATCAAATTGTAATATATCTTCAGACTACAAGGCTGAAATGGAAGAAGATGGTTGATATTTTCCTTTAGAACTGGCCTTTCTCACAAGTATTTTTGGATTTGACTGAGGACTAACTGTGTTAGATTTAGAATGGGATCGAGTGCACTTGAAAGGTGCTAGTTTGGCACAGTGTAGTTTCCAGGTGAAGGATTTTGACCTATCTAGAACTTTATTCACCTTTAAAGGAATAGGATTTATATCATTGACCCAGGAAAACTAATCAAATTTGAGTCCCTGACAGTGGCGCCAGATTGATGTTGTATCTCTGAGATGATAATGGTCAGCTATCATGCCAGGGAATCTAAGATATTTGTTTTGGGGGGTTTTGTTTTAATTTTGGAGGACCAATGTATGAAACAAATTTAAAACAGTGATGCCTAACATTTTGAATACTATTAATATTTAAACAAAGGGATGTTATTAAAATCCACATAGTGATTTAGCTTGTTTGGTGATGAGCATAAGTAGTAATATGATATGAATATTACAGTTTTCAAATAGAAAATTAAATAACCATAAGAAAACCTTCAAACAATGTTCAGAAAATTTTAACATAATATGCTCAAGATTACACAGACACTGATGATTTTATGATTTAGAGGGAATTACTTAAACAAACAGTTTATATAATTCATTCTCTTTAAAGATGATCACTTCAGAAGCTTATAGGAGTAATTGAGACACAATTACTCCTACCTAGTTATCTTTGTAAAACTTAAGAATATGAAGAAAACACAGTGAATAAAAACTGGAAAAACTTACAGGAAACACAAAACTGTATGAATCAAACTTTAGAATCCTTTTCTTTGCTACTAATGATTCAAAAAAAGCTGAGTACATTTAGTGCTTACAAATGTTTCTTCAAGAGTGCAACCCTCAATAACTCGTGAAATAGAGTTATTTATACAAGTTTAGAGCGAAGAAAATATCTTAAACAAATTTACAAAAATAGCTTAATACAAAATCAGGAAAATGAACTAATAGTCGATCTATCACTATTTTTTTGTTGAACTATTGATGACTATTCCCCAAAAATCTAAATTCTAATGATCTGTTGATGACTATTGCTCAAATTTCTGAAAGCTGATGATCTGTTTCAATCGAGTAAATCAGTTAAATGTTCCCAATGTTTTTTATCTATGTTAGATAACTTAGTTACGCTTCTGTAAAATTCATCCATTTCTGTGTATTTAGTAAAAGTGGGTTTTACTAAAAATATGTGCCTTATTTCATTAAGGATGAAAAAGGTATCTTTGAGTGCATTCAACACAAGCCTTGTCGTTACTGTACCCTGTACATTTGAAATTATAGCTGCACCAGCCCTGACCTTTGTAAGATTGCAGACGTAGACTTCAATAGGCATTAACTTATCATTAATCACAAATATGGAGGGCAAACCCTTACTGGTCAAGGGTTCCAACCCAATGAAAAAACGTTGAACTATGACATTAACACTGCTGCACTTTTCCTCCAATTGAAGAGTGAGATTTTTCTTTGTAATAATTTTTTTCACTTCCAGTATGGATGATGCCCTGTCATTAATACCCAATTCTTCAAGCTCATAGACGTTTTTAGAATTCAGAAACTTGATTATTTTAGTGGCTATTTCTGGCATGTCCTCAAGCTCTTTTGAGATAGTTTCAACAACTTCTTGAGCTCTTTCCACCAATTCCTTTTGATCAAAGATTATTCTGATATAAGGCTAGATATCTTTGATTGATTCAGTAATCTCTCCCCATAAAATCTCCTTTACTAAACCCAGTGTATTTCCAAGGTAAGATTCTTTGACATCTTTCTACAATACCTCAATTCAACCTCTTTCTCTCTGCAACTCAATTGCATGTGAGCTTCTACAACTGCTTTCAAATGTTGTAGTGTCTTCAGCTGATCTTGCAACTTCTTGATTTCCTCTGACTGGATAGAAAGGTTCTGAACAACTTCAACAAGTTGTTCAACTCCTTCTATTGTACTTGTGGTTGTTGTTGTTCCTAAGGTAGAAACCGTAGTTATAGGGACTATTGCAAGAGGAACCACATCCATTGGAATATTGGCCTTTTTCATAGCTTCCTCTTTCTCTTTGACAATTTTTTCCATTTGTTCCTCCATCTGTTTTATTTGTAGATTTTGTTCCATGATGAGATTCATCATGTCAGATTTCCGAGTCTCAGTTTCTTTAATATCTTTAGTCATCGGGTCCTCAGAAGCTGCCAATTTGAGTTGCTTCCTAAATGCTGAAACCTCAACATTTCTCTTCCTGACAAGTTCTTCTGCAACATTTATATTGGAGGGATCATATCCCATATTTATCACCAAATATTCCAAAGATTTGATCTTGGTGTCCTTTGCCAATGGGGAAATTTTTTCCATCATGAGTTGTGACTATGTATTAGCCTAGGTTACCTGAAACTTTGACAAACTCATGGCAGTGTTAGTTAAATTAGAAGAAATAATTTGGTTTGTGCATCTCAATTTGGTCAATTAGATGTACATCTTTAACATTAAACTCAAAGGAGGTTTGCTTCTGGTAATGTGCAATAGGCTTGGGCTATGGAATTTGAGCTTGTAAGAAATCCATCTGCATCTTACCCTTTTCAGAGTCAAACACTAAAAGAATTCTGGCTTGAGAACTCGAAGAATGTTTCCAGAATTGAGTATAAGTATTCAACTTTAGCTCCTTATTCTTCTTCTTAATTTCATTGAAAACATGGAAAATGTCACCTTCTTTATCCTTCTGACTGCCTTCACTGGTCTGAATCACCTTCTATTCCTGAGAAGTAGTAGAATGAGTGTGGGACTGAGTAGACTATCCACCAGACTCTGTGAAAATAAATTTCTCTCCAAGTCCATCAAATGTTGTTTTCTCTGATTCATTAGTTGCAGTAACATTCACAGAGATCCTAGGTCTCTTCTTTCTATGTACAATTCTAAAGCCTTGAATTGATGCTTTAGTTGTAGGGGATGATTGCTCTTCCCTTCCTCATTTAGTTGTCTTTTCCTTTGCAAGTGGAGTTTGTACATTCAAAGTAGAGACTGCCTATTCTTCAACTTCTTGAAGGGTATTCTCCTTCCATTCTGACTAATTTTTGTATTACTCAATCTCAAGCATGGTTGTGTGATGGTATGGAGTAAACTTATTTTCAACTCTGAGTCTAAAAATCACTCCCATTGGGTCATAAGAAAAAGTGAAGCTAAGGCCAAACTTCATCTCTTTCAATAACTTGTCTGCTTCTTCTCCTGTTGCTCTAGTGTTACAGACGAATGGACCAACCCAATCCTTTAGCTTAAATTGTGATTTCTTCTTTGAAGCCACAAAATGTACTTCATCTGCACATATCCTTTGCCTAATATATTCTAATGCAAAAATTCTCATAGGGAGGTACTTAGGCAGCTTGTAAGGTGGAAGTTCACAGCCAAAGACTCTCATCTCTGTATGATTTTGGTAAAGATACCAATCTTCTGTTGTGGCTTGGTCAACTAGCTGCAAAACTTTTACAATATATGATCTGAATGGAAAATGGCATCAACCCATGGTATTCATCCACCTATGTTATTCATCCACCCATGGAGTTTACCCATGGTATTCGTTCACCCATGGTATTGTAGCATCCACCTATGGTATTCATTCACCCATGGTATTTTTCCATGGTATTATGACATCTACCCATGGTATTCATTCACCCATGGAATTGACCCGTGGTATTGTGACATCCACCCATGGTATTCGTTCACCCATGGAATTGAACCATGGTATTGTAACAGAAAAAGGCTATAAGTAACAAGTCACATTTTGTAAAAGGACAATTTGTCTGCCACAATGTAGCTCTAATACCATTGATTCATTTCAATATCATCACTAATTCTTGGATCTGGAGTGTTGCTCATAAGATTAATGGTTGGATGAACAAACAATTCTATAAACTGTTTATATGAAAAATCTTCTTTCTCCTTCAATCCCATAAAAGTCTAAAAGATCATTGATTGTTGGTTGCCTTCTTCATTTAGCTTCTGCAAGGTGAATGGAAACTTGTCTCCCTGAAAATAGATAAAAATATATGCAAGTACTGAAGCATACTTGAATACCTCTTCAGTATTGAACTGGACAAATTGTTCAGGAATGGCCTCAACTAGAAATTGGCTAAAGTTATAAAGAACAGTGGTTTGGAACCAGTAGAAAAGATAGATAAGAAACCAATGATGGCTTCATCTACATGTTGATCATAGTAGTAACTAAGGAGGTAAGAGAGAATGGTGATAATATTCTTGGTTTTGTCTAGGAATATAGATTAATCATAGGGAGGGTTTATTTTAGGCAAAGGGCTATTTACAGCTAGGAAAATTTCTAGAGTTTGAGCTCTTTTAGTGAAATCTAGCTTTTGATAGGCTTCTGTTGGGCTTTCATGAGAAAAAGGATGGGTTGGTGCAATAGTTGGGGCTTGCAACATCTGTTCAATGGATTGAGCATTGATGGAGCACAGGATTTCTCTTGTAGGTGAGATGATAGCTCTTTGACTAGGATCATAGGATTCATGGCATTTCCTGACAAATTCAAGTGCTCTGTGTATCCGAGGGAAGATGTAATGAGGAAGGTGGAAGTACCAAAGTCCTATTTCATCTGTTTGATCGACTAATTGATCCTCCATCCAGCAGTAGGTTTCAAACAAATCAAATTCAAACAAAGACTCATTGATTTTACAACATTCGTTAACCAATGGAGTCTGTTGGAAGTCAACTTGTGGATGGATGAGAGGATTTGGGTTTTCTGCAACTTCCTTTCCCTTAGGAGGCATCTTGTTAATTGAATTGCAAGCTGAAAGTGACGAAAATGGGAATAATTGTTCTGAAAGATAGTGATAACAGAAAAATAGTATAATTGAAAATGGATTAGGTGGACCTAGATGTCGGCTTTCTCCTGAATAGATTTGAAAATTCAGTTGAGTGATGAATCTGTCACTTTGGTTGCAAGCTACAAGTATCCAGTGAATTATGGGAATGCAATTTGTAACGGTTTTTATGAAAAACAGGGCTTATAATGAATAAAATGGAGAGGGTCCATTGATCAATGGTTAAATTTTCATAAATTCTCCAATGGGGTTGATAAACAGATCAATGGAATATTGATGCGTGAGGGGTGGGGAACTAAATGGATAATGGGCAAAGATGCGACAACTAATTGGATAGAGGAAGTGACATGGAAGTAGATGTAGGAGCGATGGTAAATGGTTGAATGAAAAACCATGTTCAAGAGTAAATTCGGGTGGTAAGCTGTTTCAGGATTTTAAGTCCCGAATAACTAGGATGGGGGAAAAATAGTTTCAGAGGGCAGTTTCCAAAACTCCCGACTTTGGGCCCCGCCTCGATAAAGTTCGGATGGCAAAGGAGGGTCAAGGTGTGATGTAGGCCATCATATCTCAGGGGAGTGTGTGAGATGAAGAATAAAATGAATGAGGTTTAATAACGGGAGGCAGAAAGTGATGGTGGGGTCAAAAGCTATGATGGTTGTGACATGTGTGGGGTGTCACGGTGAATGAATGGATAAAGTTTGAATATTTATAAAATAACATTGATATTTACAATTTATGGTTAATTAAAACCAATCACCATATGGACATATTTCCAATGTTATAACTTAGGATAAAAATCCTTTCATGCTCCAATTGTATTTCATTTCTCTACCTATCCCTACTTTCCTAAAAAATTTTCAATCTTAGTCACCTGAGTGCATTTAGATTAGCAACTCAACATTTTCCTTTTAATGTTTAATCTACTTCTATCCCTTATTTCTTCCAATGGCTCAGATTAAACTGTTGAGCCAATTTTATTTGCTACCTATTGACAAACAATTTAAATCAAATCTAGTCATTATTAAACTATACAAATGGATTGAATGAACTAGTGTGGCATTTAAACAATATGCACACAACTTTTATTTGCAAAAATAAACTTGACTAAGAGTAGTGGCATTTGCATTTGCAACACTTTCAGAATTTATTATGTTTTCGTTTCTTTCTAATCTAACATTTTATTTTTGCCTTCCTTTTTTAGGGCATCTATTCTAACATTTTATTTGAAATGGACTTATTCATCATAATATCCCTAACATTTTTTGTTTTAATATTCTTTTTATCCATATCCTAACTTAACATTTTCTTGCAATATATATATATATATATATACTAACTGATGCTAACTTACCAAAACCAAAAAATGCTACAATGCACTCCAATGAAATGAGTAACTCTACCATCTACTTGAAAAAATAATGGAGCCAAATGAAAAAAGGTTCCAAAAGGTTGTGCCATAATTTTTCAAGTTTAATGGGTTAGTAGAGTCAACCTCCTACAAAATAAGGCTACATTCAACCATGGACAACAATATTTGTTAGTAGATACTATATTATGTATTAGCGGCCATTGAGTGTGATAAGGTCAACAATAAATCACTATACACAAACATGGTCAACCTTAATCAACCATCATTACTAAGTCAAGCCATCAAAGTAGCTTTTAGCTACCTTCTATCAACTTAGTAACTTTTGGTATAGTCTAGTTTAGCTTATCTAATTATCAAAGGCTTCTTATTTCAACTTAAGGTGGATGAGGATTTGTTGACGTTTTTTTATGTTTTTAATTGACACCCTAGATTGATTCTCAAGGGAATATGGGCAACATATGCTTAATCTTAATGTTTATTGATTCTCAAGGGAATATGCTAAGCATATTCTTAGTCTTAATGTTTTTTGATTCTCAAGGGAATATGCTCAGCAAATTCTTATTCTTAATGTTTATCAACAGATAAAGTTTATTAGGTTCCAATGACTTCTAATAAATTTTAAAAACTATATCTGTATCGTGGCTCCATGTCAATTTCCTAGGGATTTGAGATTATTTCAGTTCTAATTTTATTTAGCAAAATGGTCCATTTTACAATAAGATGTGTAATTCTTTTTTTTTCTCAAGTTAAATTAGATTAGTGAGACGTGGCTCCCCATCCACCAATTTTCTAGAGATTTTAGATTATTCCAATTTTAATAAGTTCATATTCCAATTAGACGGGGAAATTGATATATAAGTAAATCGTATATAGCAAAATGGTCAATTTTACAATAAGATCTGTAACCTTTTTTTTCTCAAGTTAAAGCTGACCCATAATATTTTTATACATGGTTAATGAGATAAATATGTGCATTGTTACTTCAATTGTGCAGGAATTATCTATTTCTAAAAAAAATTGTAAAATTATAAAGCCCTTCCATTTTCCTCAGTTTGTCACAAGTATACAAATAAAGCTTTACGAGTGTCGGTGGGAGAGCTCCAACTTCCACCAGATCATTAGTCTCCACACCAAAATGGCAATGGAAATGGCGCTAGCTGGTGGGCACAAGATGGTAATTGGTGCAAGATGGAACCCAATAGCAATACACAATGAGATTAATGATTCAATCTGTTACTGCCTCTCAATTTTCTATGAATACTTGAGTGTAAGTTGGAACTCAATACCACGAGTTTTTGACTACAAGATAGATCTCAATACCACTAGTCTTTCATTTTTCAATGAATATTTGACTGCAAGTTGTAGCTCAATAGGGGTACAATGTAAACAAAAGATTCCATCCACCACTCCTCAATTTTCTATGAATACTTGATTGCAAGCTAGACATCATTAGGAGCACAACATAAAGCCATGCATCCCTCACTTTTCTATGAATACTTGACTGCAATACCATAAAGTAATCATTCCATTTGCATTTTTTAATTTGAATTATGAAAAGAAATTAAAATGTTTGGAAACATATTACTTTATCATCAACTTTTGGATGATTTATTGGCAATATTAATTTTAAATTTGAGTAAAGGGAATTGGTAGGGGTTGCTGAGCACATAAGTGATGATGCTATATGGAATAATAATAATAATAAAAAAGTGGTAATCCTATTCACACTATGGTATTATTCCAACTATTATCTCTATAAATTTACTTTTAATTTTTTTACTTCATAAGAAAACGATATTTATTCCAACCAAGATCTCTATTTTCTTTACTTTTATTTCTTCAGAGTAAAACAAAATGAAAAATATCTATCTAGTTAAAATTTGTGTTTGAAAATATGGTCATGATTGGTACTACTCCAACAACAATTTCTATTTTCTTTTATCTCGGATAAAAAATAAATAAAGGAAATATTTATCTTACTCAAAAATCATGTTGAAAAGATAAGTTCACAATTCTTTTGATGTTATATAAAAATCTAAAATCTTACACATTTCACACAAAAACAGTGATACTCACAGTCCATATCATTTACATTTTATAATGCTTGTTCACATTATCTATGTGGATATTGTATATTTCACAATGCATTATGTATGGTTCATATTGTGTATATGGATTTTTTTTATTATATTAAGATATATTTTTATTTATTTTAAATTTATATTTCTAATTTTACTTTTGAAATGGAAGAAGTTTTAAAATTTAAAGGCAACTAAAAATGTCATAATTAATATTAAAGAAACTGTGATAAGAGTTTCAAATTGCTATATTTGATATTATTATAATTAAATGAAAGTTAATTTAACATTTTTATATTTGAGAAGTTATTATTCCT
>APFE030627244.1:16737-34459 GCA_000404065.3 Pinus taeda
AAAAGGTGAGTTCTTGGTCGAACTTATGGTTATACTAGATCTGAGAGAAGTAATGCTATGTAAATGAGTTATCGCCTAGGTTAAAGTGCAGTAACAACACCATGAGTTGGAAGAGTCTACCTGGGAAGATGAACAGGCCATGAAAGAAAACTTTCGGGTCTATTTGCATGAGGAGAACATTGGGTCGATGTTCCATTTTAGGGGGGAAGATGTAATATCCCCGATTAATCTAAATATTTATTTTTTATAGCAAGGAAACAGACTGTTACTATTTTTAAATTATAAACTATTTTTGGAATTTAGTTATGGAAGAATAAATTTTGTAGTTATGGGTAGATATTGTTTTTCTAGGCAATTAGTTATGGAGATAGTTATCTATTCCAAAATTAAATCCTAGAATATTTTTACTAAAAATATCAAGAGGATAGAGGTATCTAAGATCAAAAGGATGGAAGGAGACTGTGCTAAAGGGTCAGGCAGTCTGTGGTGGTTATCTCTGGTTAACACCAGATAGCTAGTAAACATTAAGGTCTCTTAGGAGAGAGAGGATTCTTGAAATCAAGAGTAGCACATGGGGAGATTTATCGAAGCAACTAATCTCATAGCAAGGAGGAAAATTAAAGTGCAGGTCTTGTTTTATACTCAATCCTAGACAATGTAAATAGATAAGTAAAGAATTTTTGTATAAGTTATTCTCTAAATCTAATAACAATAGCTTGGTGGATTGGCTAATTTTAAGAGATAGTATTTGTAAATTACTGCTGAAAGAATTATAGGGAAGGCATCCTTTGTTGAAGTATGACATTAAGGTTTTCTTATTTTATTTTGAAGTATTTCATCAAAGAATAAGAGTGGAGTAATAATAGAAAAATGAGGAAAAACCCTTATTATATTCACAGAGAGAAACTATTAAAAGAATATTAGTAGAACTAGCAAAGAACTTAGATGGAGAAGCAAAGTTGGAAAATGATAAGATTCCTGTAAACATTTCTATCGCAACACTAGATAGGGTAAATCCTCAATATTGTAGTTTATTTAGATCAGGAAAAGGAACTAAATTCATCTTTCAACCAAAGGAACTTCATTCAACCAAAAGAACTTCAAACAGTGATAGATAAAGTAAACAAGATCTATGTACATAAAGATCAGCACATTCAGAATTGCTCACGATTATGTACCATAATCATTTACATGCATTAAACCCTAGTTGATGCATAGAAAATACACTATTTAATTATGAAAAGCTCCAGAGCTACAAACAGAGAATAAGTGAGAGAACCTAAGCACATGACTCAATATGTAAGATAAGAAGAATAGAATTTTGGAGATTTCAAAAGAAAAAAAAAAATTACAATTCTAGTCTAGATATCAAAATATTCACATTTCGAGCTTCTAAATAAGTTGTTAAGACATTTTCCTTTAAATCATGACAAGTTGAGAGAATTTGCCAAGTTATAACTAAAATAGTGCAGAATAAATTGAAGCATGCAATTATGAGCTGCAATAAAACTTTGTATGCAATGAAAGTGTAAACCAAATACTCTAAATAAATTGAGAAAGGATAGCTCTCAGTTTCCAAACTCAGCATTTGAATAAACATTGAAAATAATCTGAAACTCTACAATTAAATTATGAAAACCCTCGTGTCAATAAGAAATTTCATATCAGTAAGCTCCATTCATGCATTTTAAAATCTTCTAAAATGTCTGTATATTATCATGGATGGCAGCCTGAACATAGTGCCAAAACCTTCAACATTCGACTGAAGCTATAATATTTTTTAAAGCCCCAAACAAAATATTAAAACAAAAAAGACTAACAGTGGAGCCACAGCTCCAACGGCCTCCAAAAATCTATCTAGAACTAATATCACAGTAATTTAGACTTGGTAACCTGGTCATAAAACCCTGCCCTAGAATGATCTGAAGTAAGTTATAATATCCAGAGCTGGTCAGGAACGATGAAGCCGGTAGGAGGGTTTTTCCAGAGCACCAAGTTGAAAATCCTGTTTTGGGAACCAAGCCTTACACCATATCAGGGAAGTTTGTGTTAGAATATGCAAAAGAAATAGAGACTGTAATAATAATACTAACCTTGATAAACAAAGGTGATTATGTGGGAAAAAAACTACACTCTTACCTTTGGAAAGGATGTTTCAAACCTTGCCTCCACATATTGATTCCTAGGGCATTGAAATGACTTCAGAACCATCAGAGTATCACCAAGATGCCGAGATCCGGAGGGAATAGTCTAGACTCTAGTGAACCAGGACTACAGGCGGAAACAAACAACAAAGAACAGAGTGGAACCATAACCCTTCGAAAATTATCGAATGAAACAATGATATAATGAAACCTTGCCACTGAGAAATGAAGGACAGACATCCCGAGGACCATTCTATCCAGCAATCCATGGTAAACCATTGATGGAGCTTGATCCTGAGGTTACAATTTGGATATGGCCATATGGGTTACCTTTAGGCATCCATCAAGACCCGGACAACCAGAGTAGTAATTGTGCATGTTCTCCTATGGCGGGAATCAAGACTATGGCTTGTGATGCATAAGCCTCTGAGCACTCATAATTAAAGAAATAATCCAAAGTGGAGAAGAAGTAGGACGTGGACCATAAAAGGTGAATAGGGGAAAAATTTGTTTAAATCATAGCTTAAATGATGGAATGGATAAGTCTCGAGAAGACTTAATTAAATGCATTCTGCCATGTATGCGATTAGTTGAGAGATTTGAGGAAAGGATGTGATCAGATCCTTCACTGTGATCCGATCTAATGCTTCCTTATATATATATATATATAATAATATATATATATATATATATATATGAGCTTGCATGTTCAATAGGGGAGACACAAAGAGAAATACACAGAAAGTTGTGAAAACAAAGATAAATACAATGTAGTTGAGAGAGGTTTTGTTCAAAGGCTGAAATGCCTTAGCTTGTAATCATTTGTATATGATAGAAAAGTGTCTTTAAGTATTGAATTGTGTGCTTATGTGTTATCGTATAGATAATGTAAATGTTCAGTGTTGGAGGTTTTGATCAACCATCGATCACTGTAGGATCGATGGAGATCCAATGATTATATGAATGTCGTGTGCAATAGAGTATGGCAGAAATTGTGCTAAGTGAAGATATTCATCAAATAGCAGAAGATCAACAGCGTAGACAGAAAGGAACGAAAACCATCAGAGCATTCAGATCGATGGACAGTAATGGCAGAAGGTGAAGATAACTAGAAGTAGATCTGAGTTGTCGATCTCATGGATCAATGATCATCGTGAAGCTTAGATGTGTGAGAATTAGCGAGGAAATAAAGTGGTTTTGCAACCACGAAGGTGGTATTTCAAGCGACCAAAAAGTGGTAAGTGGTATTTAGGGTCGAGCACCTGATCCCACCCATCAAGTAACACGTAGCAGCAAGGAGGAGAAAGGAAACCACTTTTTGGGTGGTTGATCCTCGTGTGTGTTGCCCAACTGAAATCATCATCGATTGTTGGATCATACGCGAGTATATCAACAGGTGAGGTTTGTTGTGCAAGTTAGATCAAGTGGGAAAGGACGATAGTCATTGGACTAGAGATGTAATGGATGGCAGAGATCAGCTGAACGAAGAATGAAGATATAGAAGTATAGTGGGAAGGTGATGGATTGAGAGAGCGGACCCTCTGATAATTATAGATGTGGGCTTATTGTTTTTTAAGTACGGCTAAGTGTTTAAGTGGGGTTTTCCATGTTTTTCCCGTGTATCTTTTGTATCCTGATAAATGAATGGTCCTCGTTTTTAAGGAAAAATCAATGTTTAAACACTTTCGATAGGTTTGTGGACCCATAAACCAAAAGCCTAAACATTGTAATTTATAAAGAAAGGGGAAATTGGTTATACCCCAAAATCTTCTTTCATTAAGTGGTATCAGAGTAGGGAAAGGTTAAAAGGAAAGGATTTCCTGCGAGAGGGAAATAAGTGTGCAAGAAGAAGGAGAAGAGGTACAATTGTGTGGAAGACTGGAGAGTTATGGTCTTTATTGTCATGTAGTGAACAACAACCAAAGGTGAGAAGACTTGCAACAACCTTGAGCAAGGAGTGCTCAATTGGTTTCAGAGGAGAGAACCAGAAGGATGCGAAAAGACTAAAGCTCAGAGGAGAAAGCTTGGTGAGGCATCATGTATCAGAGGAAGACTATTACTATAGAGGTTGGTTGTAGCTCATAGAAAATCATGAAGGCAATTCCACTGAAGAAGTGGGTACAATTGCTAAGGACAAGGAGAAGCATATAACCAGGAGGCCATAAATTTTTGTGCCTCGAGAGTCTGATGCAGGAGCATTCGAGCACTCATAATTAAAGAAATAATCCAAAGCAGAGAAGAAGGACGATGTGGATCATTGGAGCTAAACAGGGGACAAATCTGTTTAAAACAAAGCTTAAATGATGGAATGGATAAGTCTCGAGAAGACTTAATTAAATGTAATTTGCCATGTATGCGATTATTTGAGAGATTTGAGGAAAGGATGTGATCGATCCTTCATAGTGATCTGATCCAATGTTTCCTTATATATATATATATATATATATATTATATATATGAGCCTACATTTTCAATAGGGGAGAGACAGGGAGCAATATATAGAAAGCTATGAAAACAGAGATAGATACAATGTAGTCAAGAGGGAGTTTGTTCTAAGGCTAAAACGCCTTAGCTTGTAATCGTCTGTATATAATAGAAAAGTGTGTTTAAGTATAGAATAGTTGTCGATCTCATGGATCAACGATCATCATGAAGCTTAGATGCGTGAGCATTAGCGAGCAAAGAAAGTGGTTTCGCAACTGTGGAGGTGGTATTTCGTGCAAGCAAAAAGTGGTAAGTGGTATTTAGGGCTGAGCACCCGATTCCACTCATCAAGTGACACGTAGCAGCGAGGAGGAGAGAAGAAACCGCTTTTCAGGCGGTTAATCCTCGTGCGTGTTGTCCAACCAAAATCAATATGGACCATTGGATCTTGCACAAGTAGGTCAACGGTTGAGGTTTGTCGTGCAAGTTAGATCGATCGGGAAATAATGATAACTATTGGATTGAACATGTAATGGTTGGTGGACCCATCGATAATTATAGATGCGGGCTTATTATTTTTGAGGTTCAGCGAGGTGTTCTAGCAGTGTTTTCAATGAATTTCCTGTGTATCTTGTGTATCCCGATAAATGTGTGGTCCATGGTTTTAAGGAAAAAGCAATGTTTAAATGCTTCTGATAGGTTTTTGGAGCCATAAACTACAGGCCTTAGGATCAAAATTTATAAAGAAAGGGGAAATTGGTTATACCCCAAAATCTTCTTTCATCAGCTTGTGTTCATTTAGTGCATATGCCAACAATGTAACAAAATGTTTATATACAAAGGATTGTATAAATATTGAAATCAATGTCGTGCACAACCAGATCTCGACACAATCATCAAATAAATTATTCATAGTATCTAAAATCCAATCTTTTATTTTTCATATGAATCTGGCAACAGAGCTTGGCATTGGTGCTTATAAATCATTCATAGTAGTTTTAATAATGACAATGTTTCTTTTAACATAAATGTGTAATTTTGGGGTGAATTAAATTAAGATATATATATATATATATATATATATAATATATATAATATAATATAATATGGATGTGGTTACACATTTTCAGCTACAAAATCTCTTAAATATTTCACTTGGAAAATGTAAGTTTTTTTTCTATTTTTATCGACACCATGGCTATGGAAAAGAAATATACATAAAAGAAAATATTTTCTAACCTATCAATATTACATAATGTGTACAACAAAAGACATATGTAAACTAGAATTGTATCATTAGATTATGCAATGAATCATATTAATATATTTTAAAGTAATAAACTTTTACTTACAAACACATTAAAGCAGTAAACCAAATTGAACTTAACTATTTACTCAATCTCTAAATATAATAATATAAAATGAATATTCTAGATTTAAAAACATATTAAATCAAATTTAACTTAATTACTTATTAAATATATAAATATTATAATATAAGATAACTATAATTTAAAATTCATAACATGATGGATTCTATTGAATTTGACAAAAATTTAACAATCTTAACATTAGATTTGGATAATTTTACTACATATTTTGAAATTATTTCATTCTTTAAATAGTGAGAATGTATTTGAATAGTATTAGTGAAAATTAAGCATTGTTTGGAGAAATTTCCAAGTTTAGAGCTTGGTGTGTGAATTAATCGTGTTATTTTTACTTGAATGCTTGTTTATTGTAGAGTTTGCTTTGCCAATATATTTTTATGCAAGTTGAACTGGTGTCAAAGTTGAAGTCGATTGTGTAAACTGATTGGCATGGTTCCAAATGTTTTTGTTACATCCATTTTCTATAATAGATATTTTTATAATACTCAAATATTTAAATTGAAATATAACCTTTTATTTGGAGATAAATTGAATAAGTATTCTTTTTAATAATGAATTTAATTTTCAATTATTTTATATTTTAAATTTATGTTCATTTAAATTCATACAATTAATTTAAGTTGTGTAGCCATATAAATTACATGGCTGGTAAATTTTAATAGGCATCAATCTAATGATAGACATAAAAATACTTACTAAGACATCTGGAAATGTTAAAATAAAAAAATAGAAATAAACAGTTGACTAACTATTATATATATTATTTATTATTATTATATATTATATTATTATAATGAAAAAATATTTAATGTATAATTCAAAGATATATGCATTTTAAAAAAGCATGTAACAAGATTTTTAAATATGAAGATTTGCCCCCACTTTATTATAGAGATTCTTAATCTGTAAATAGGCTTTGTTACAATACCAAGGGGCCAATATCATGGCTTATCAATACCACATGCCTAAAAAACAATAACACATTTTATATAATACTTGTTCATATGATATATCTTTTAATTAATGAATTTAATTAAATAGACAAAAAGGACATAAGTACTTTGGAGATAAGCTTCAATATTTTATTTACTTATACTACTAAAAATATTCTAAAATATTTGATGGAGTTTAAATCCCTACCATCCACCTAATAATTACTAATAATTAAATTAAAGTTGTGGAAGTCTTATTCCAAAATAAACACTCCTATTAACATAATTAATTTTACTGCAAAATACAATATAAAATTTGAGATAAATTATTGCTCTTAAATGAATATGAAATTACTCTATTTATTTGTTGCTTTTAATTAGGTAAAATTCCATAGAGGAACCCATGAAAAATGTAGAAAAAGAGAGGAAGTTTCTTAAGTGAATCCTATAGAAATTGGAAATCACGATTCCTTTACCTAAGAAGCATCAACCATGAGCTATTTACGACGATACTAAAACCAATTAAAAACACCAACTCATTTTCTAGAATGGAATGAGATATTTGCAAAAGTATTTACAAAAGTTCTATGTAGAGGAGTATCTAGATATCATTTCTCAACTATGCACAACAACTACAAGGTGTCATACAATAGTAAATAATATTGATGAGGGACATAACAAATGCAAAAAGAAAAATTCATTTTCTTCTCGGGAAACATAGAAGACAAAGAAAAATAGAATTCAAACTTTTGCATTAAACAAATGGAGGAGAGAGGATTAACCTCAAAGCAACAAATATCTATATAGTCCCACAACCTCACCATTAGGTTTGTCTCAAGAACCATATGTAAATTAGCTCATGACTATGAAAAAGAGGATTGGAATTTTAGAGGAAAAATTACAAGAAGAAGACAACACAATAAAAGAAATCACAAAAGATAGAGGGAGGATTGAAAGAGAGAACAAATTACTAAAAGAGAAGGTAAAAAAGCTACAAAATAAAATGGAGAAAGGGTATCAAGAGCTAATAAAGTTAGAGAAAGAAATGGAACAAGCAAGAGCAAAAAAAAATTCATTTAGAACCAACGAGAGTAGCTAGCAGAGTTTAGATGAAAAATTTTCAGTCAATGATGGTAGACATGGAAATAAGAGAAAATAAGTTAATGGGGAAAATAAAAGAGGCTGAATCATGGGCTCAGGTGGTAAAATATCCGACAAGTGAACAAAACGAAATTATAGAAAAAAAATCAACATAGAAAAACAACAGTAAATATAATGATCAAAGGCTTGAAGGACGTTGGGGAAAAGAGAGAAGAAATATTCTAGAAAGATATTTTCTTAAGAATGAGTTGCATTGGACAGGTGGGATTCAACAAGCATGTAGGATAGAAAACAATATGGGAGTAGGAACAAATAGACATGTGAAACTCACTTTAAGAACCATAGAAGACAAGTCTAGGATCTTAAAGAATAGAGAGTTGCTTAAAGGCACTCATATCTACTTAGATGAGGATTTAACATTTTCCCAACAAGACAAAAGGAGGAAAGAATGAGAGAAAGTAAACTCAACAAGAGATGTGGGAAAGTGGGCATGGTTGAAAAACAAGAAAGACCAAGTCATTGATATATTAACGTACAAGAAATAGGGATTCGAGGCCCCACGAGAGTACTAAACATGGTAAGATGGAATTGCAGAGGTTTCCCATGGAGAAGGGGATTAGGGTTGGGGCACATAGCTGAGGGTGAAGACATTATTTTCCTTATGGAAACACATGAACATAATGGATGCTGAGAGTTCTAGACTTTGATGGATACACTAAAATATTTGTTTGCAATGAAGAAACTAAATAAGATAAAGGATATGGAGGAATAATAGTCTTAATAAAATAAATATGGACTCAGATTATAAAATTGGAGAAAGAAGACCCAAATAAGTAATTTATATGGCTGAATAACAAATATTGATGCAATGATATGAGAGAGGATAACAATTTGCTATGGTTAAGAGAGAATGAATAACCCCTTTGGAAGAGGATATCACAAGATGGGAAAGGGCAATGTTTCACACTTTGGACCATAACTATTAGGCCTTTGTAGCCTAAATGACATGTTTATATGTAATGGCATGAAAAATTGGTCGAGGTCCAATAATATCACTTGTAAAAACATATAAAGGGAAAAGAAGAATAGGCTATGTTATATGATCTCAAAGGTATATTTCCAAGTTGTTGAACTTTAGTATTGAGTGATTCCCTTTAGAGCTAGAATCTGATCATTTTCCTCTTCTTATTAAGCTTGGTATACATATAGAAGTTCATAAGGGGGAATTTAATCAACACTCATGCAAGGAAGTTCATGATCATGGGAGAATTATCTTAAATCAATAAAATCAAGAGGTTTTTAGGGATGCTCTTAAATAACACCTTTAGTTGGCCAAAAACAACAATAGGGGTTGCAAGGATAATGGACGAGACAAAATATATATTTCCAATAGTATTTTCATTTCCTTAATATACAAAGCTTTAAAGTTACGTAAGAGATCTAGACCTGTAAAGAGGATATCAAATCCCTTCCCTGATAATCCTTGCTATGAAAAGGAGTGAAAGGATTTGAAAAGATCCCTCAAAGAAAAGTCAAGAAAAGAAAACAAGATTATATATAAGAAATCGATCAGATCGAAAAAAACAAATATATATGATTGCAAGAAGGAATTGATTTCTTTGGGAAAACATAATCCCAAAGGTTTCTGGAACGAACTACAACAAAAGAAAAAGAATATAGAAACTAATATCACAGGTGCCCAACAGTTAGACTATGCAAAACTTCTATATGAGTGGACAAATGAGAAAACAAGCCTCCCATACTTGTCTCCTTAGCATAGCTATTTTCAACTGTGGATATTGAACAAGGTATAAAGACACTGGAAAAAGGTAAAGTGCAAGACATCGATAGTCTACAAAAGAATTTTTAAAATGGGGTGTGAAGCTTCTAGCTCCACACATTATGGAGATATTTAACAAAGACAATTAAGGTAGCTTTCTAGTTGAATGGAAAACTAGTGTTCTTATACCTCTTCACAAAACTGGAGATATCAATAACCCATCTAACTACCATACTAATATTATCAACCCTCTTCTTAGAAAACTTTTTAGGATCATGCTAGAGTGCAGAATGAGTGAGTGGGTAGAAAAAAAAGGAAAATGAGTAAAGGGTCAAGCTAACTTTTGGCCTAAGCATTCTACCATTGATCATTGCTTCACTCTGAGACATTTCATTGAAAAAGTATGGGACAACCAACATGGGGAAACATTTTTATGCTCTGTTGACTTCAAAAAAGCCTTTGATATTGTCCCTAGAGATAAGTTATGGCATGTAATGAAAGAAATAGGGGTCCCAAAGGAATATTGGGTGGTTTTTCATAAGCTTTATGAGGGGGTAGAGCCAAAATTGGAATGAACGAAGGCATATCTAAATGCTTTGGTAATGATATAGGAGTCAAATTGGGATGTCCTCTTTCCTCGAAATTGTTTGGTCAATATATTGATAAGATTGAATAGTGGCTAAGAAATACCGAAGGAGAAGGCATCCAATTAAGAAGATATGTGGTGAAACTACTCCTATATGCATATGATCTTATTCTTATTACTAAATTTGCACTTGGTTTGAGAGAACACTTGAAATCTCTGGAACCCTTTTGTCAAGATGTAGGAATGCAAGTAAATACCACAAAAACTAAAGTCATGATTTTCTCTTCGAAAAGAAAGAAACAACAGGTTACTTTTATCTTTGAGGGAAACCCCTCGGAGGTTGCAGATGAGTACAAGTATCTAAGAATTGATTTCCACTATAGACTCAACAAGGAGACATGAAGATGTAAGAGAATCCATGGAGGGTGGAAATCTTCATGCCTTCTTCAGAACCAGTGTGGACAAGTAGAACCATGGGATTGGAAGACTAAGAAAACCCTCCTTGGTTTATTAATGGTGCCATTTATCCTCTATGGTTGCGAGATATGGGGGAGAAACATGTCAAGCCATAGATGATGAAAAATAGAAAGAATCTAAAAGCATATAATCACAAGTAGCCTCAAAGTCAAATCAATAGTCCCATATGATATCCTTTTAGCTAAGGCTGGTATGTTTCCAATTGAGATTTCAATGATCATTCATTTGATAACTTACCTAAAGAAGGTTGAAAATATGGATAAGCATCCATGGTCCAAATTGGTTGTTGAGGAATAACTAAATAGTCATAAAATGACATGGATGAAGCAAAATAAAGAGTGATTGGGAAAACAGGGCATAAATCTGTATCAGTTTCCTCACGGTAAGGACAAGATAAAACTGTAGGCCTTAGAAAAATGCAGGACTGCAGTGTCGACAAAATAGGTAGGCAAAGAAAAACATATTATGTCAAAGAATTTAATCTCACGCAGAAGCATGATGATGAAGAGTATTTGAGTTCCTCAATCAATGGAAAAACTAAAATTTTAATTTCACAATTGAGGAAAGATCCCATCATGTAATATGTGAAACTGGTGGATGGAAAATCCCTAAAGAAGTTTGGGAAGAACAAACTTGCATTTTTTGCAATAGAGGGGTGGTAGAAACAAAATGGAATTTTATCAAAGGATTTGTAGCGCATGAAGTTATTCGTCATTAGTTTGATAATAGTCTAAATGTGAACAATGTAAATGAGATTTTTGAGGAGGTAAGACTTCAGAAAGTAACGAATTTCTTACTCCATATCCATAACAACAGAATCAACTTGGAACAAAACTTGAATATGGTTTAAGTTGATAGCTGGTGATCCTCTATATAGTAAGGTCTCATGGACATCATTAAAAACCATTCAATTCATATAGATCATGACTTAAGGGAAGCCCATTACAAGGTCTTCATTCATTTACGAAAAATTACCTTACATTATATTTGTTCAAGCACACCTATTATACCTTGAATGGATCATTGGCCTCTTCCTATTAAGTTTCTGATGATGTAACTTTCGTCAAAAGGACTAGATTGGAATGAGGAAAGCTTGTGTGGTTTGTGTCAAGAGACAAAGAGTATAGTAACTGCAACGGTATTACCATGTCAGGTTTGTGTGCTTATTGTCAACGTCTTGTGAAACAATTGCTTGTTGTTGTTTTTCTTGACTGTCATGATCTACTTTTCCAATCCATTTGCCTCACATGCACACACTCCTCGAGTCCTCAACCATGACTACAATACATTCTTCCATGGAACCTATGGAGGTAATGGAAAAGTTCGATGGTTGTCGTGCAAGAGAAGAAATCTACTCATGATGAGAAGAATCTACACTATTATTCTTAGGATTTGAATCATCTACAGTTATCAGGTAAGTCGGGTTTCCTCCTTGACACTTATTCCTATTTCTCTAGTGGGGATTGAGGCACTCTACTGACTAGTAGATTCATTTGCATTCTACAACCATGTTTCAAGTTCCTTCTGAGTAGAATAAATTGATGATGATGGTGATAAAGATACAAGCCACATGTTGTGGTAAGTTGGTAACAAGTTTGAAGGTTGGACTGGAATTTAGGGTCTGAGAATCTAGAACCACATGCTCTCAACTGGACACTTGGGCTACAACCACATGGATGCATGCTTGTGGGAGCGGTTGGAGGATTCCAATCACATAGACGCCCTATTATGGGAGTGGTTGATGGCTTAAGGAAAGTAAAAGGTGGTTCAACTCATGATCTTGAAACCTAGGGTGGTTACTCAGACTCTAAGTGACATGTAGACCATATAGGATATGTTGAGTTGTCGGTTTGTCTTTCAAAATTGGTCCCACTTCCTTAATGGGACCTAGGAGGTTGTGTCATGTCATAGTTGCTCCTCCACTCATCTTTACCCTTGCAAGATGTTGAAAATGGGTAGATATGGGAGGGGTGGTTACAATTATCTCATTGTCACATTGTGGTAGATGGTAAATTGCTTATTCTTGTTTTGTATTTCGATGATTTAATATTGATAGGTGATGAGCAGCTGATACGCTCTTGCAATGAGGATCTTGTAGGGGAATTGGAGATTAAATGCATGGGCCTCATTCATTACTTCCTTAGGCTGGCAGTATGGAAAGGTGATGGTGAAATATTTGTGACTCAAAGAAAGTATGATACTGAGATACTTCAGAGATCTCACATGGAGAATTGTAATCCCATGGACACACCTCTAGTTACAAATTGGAGGAAGGTGTATGCTTCTTTAGATGAGGGAGTTGATGGTACCATTTACAGTAAGCTTGTGGTTTCACTCATGTATCATGTGAACACATGACCATACATGTGCTATGGAGTCAACTAGCTTAGCCAAGCTATGGTGAGTCCTAACAAATTATATTGGAAGGTAACAAAGCATGTGCTGTGGTACCCTAGAGGCACTACCTAGTATGGATTATGGTACAAACAGACATAGGGAGTGAAGCTACAAGGCCTCACTGATGCAACTTGGGTAGGAAGTCCATCCGACAACAAAAGTATAGCAGGTGCTATCTTCAGTGTTGGGTCCATAACTATTTCCTGGTACAACAGGAAGTAGAGGTCCATGGTGCTCAACTCAACAAACGCTGAATACATGGCTGCAAGCCAAGAAACATGTGAAGAAATTTAGATGACGAAAATACATGTGGGGCTATTTAGCCAGGAGATGGATCTGATAATGATATATTGTCATAATTAGAGTTGCATTAATCTTGTTGAAAATCTGATATTTCATGACAGGTCCAAGCACAATGATATTTGATATTGTCATTTGTGGGACTATGTGCAGAGGATAATTATGTTGCTACAATACATTCCAACGAAGGAGAAATATGTTGACATTTTTAAAAAGGCATTTTCAAGAGGTAAATTCAAATTCCAAAGGTACAGGATAGGGATGGTGGAAGAACCCTTTCTTACTAAGAGGGAGTGTTGAAAAAATATAGTAAGAAAGACTTAATTTGACATTAGCCTTAGTAAAATTGAATAAATTGAATTTCCACACTGGTACGACAACTTGGAGGTAGTTAACTAGTGAGATATGGATCTTGTCACTCAATTAACTCACTAAATTCGAGTTAGAGGGCTTCTAATTCAATTATTTTCAATTTTATTCAATTAATTGGCCTCTAACTATTATTGGAGTCAGTTGAAGGTTAGTTGTGTAGTGGGATAGTAGTCTAACTCAAAGATCTGTCAGTTAACTCATCAATCAACCCAAAATAGCTAATGCATGGATGCAATTCAAATTCCTCAGTTGAAGTGGAGATGACAAGGCAATGTAACATCACTTGTAAACTAGTTTTGAGTGCACAAGTGTTGCATGCAATCGGTGATGAATCCTTGGGAATGACACAATGAATATGGAGGAAATTTCTATATTTTAGGGGTCAATTTCCTTAGGATTTTCTCAAGGAAATAGGAGGTTTGGTGGTTAAATAATTGGCTAAGTGTTGGCGAACGTTTCTCATTAAATAGAGAGAGAAATTATTGTTCTCGACGTTGAACTTAGAGTTAGATCTAGCGATTATAATAGTTTATATATTCACTTGATTAATTCAAAAAGGCTTGAGGGGTTTTTCCAAGTTAGGTTCCCCTAGAAATCACTTTGTATTTGTGGTTTTTCACATCTATGCATGTTGTTATTTTCATTCTGCAAATCAGTAGAGTAGAATTGTGTCTCTTGTTTTTAGGTTGAAATCTCGAACAGTTGCAATTTCTATCAAAATTCTACAGATCTTTAGAGATGAATTAAGGTGTGAATGCATCAAATTTTAGGTGAATCTCAAAGGGGATTTAGTGGTTAACCATAGGATAATGTTGAATACATTGAAGTTGTTTTAATGGTGATATTGGTGATTTGAGGTGGTTAAGGTATGCAATAAGTAAGAGGTTTAAGAGAGCAGAAATCATTGAGGTATAACAGTGATGGAAATTATGTTTGAAGAAAGAAATTCTTGTTGATATGAGTTTGAAAATTAATGAAAGATGGATCAACATGGCTAGTAGGTTGTAGTTTGCATTTCAGGGGTTGTAGCTCCTTCCAGTAGTGGATAGTAAAAAATTCAAGTTTGGAGCTCCTTTCATTGGTAACTGATAAAACCAGGGGTAGTAGTTCCTTTTAGTGATAGCTTCCTTCAAGTGGTAGCCTGAAAAACTTACAAGTAGAAGCTTGCAGGGAAGTGATGTAGTAAGTTGTAGCTTGTCTATGGAAAATGAATAAAGAAGAACATTGGTGTCGTTAAATGTTGCATATATGTAAGATATTGATTATGTTGTTATGTGTTTAACGTGATTGATTTATGATTTTGCTTACATGAATGGTTGTCAAATAGATTGCAAATTTTAATTTGGAAATAGTTGTATAATTTGGTCACACTGCTAATTCACCCCCTCTTAGTAGTATCTAGGTTTCTAACAATATTCACATTGTATACTTATGTATTTGATGGAAATTTATTGTATCATTGGGAAATAGGAACATGCGCGAGTGAAGTGAAAAGTGTTTCCAACTAAAGTTGTGTTCTCAATGAATTCAGTTATCCTAAAAATGCACAAAAGTGGAAGAACAAAAATGCATGAAGATTGATAAAAATAAAAGCAACACTCCAAATTGGCTTTGATGATGATACCATGTTCAACAAAACATGGCACTCCACAACACATCTAAGCCAATTAAGGCAGTTTATTAAGACAATTTATCAAGGTAAAAGGAATTTTTTTAAGTGAGAGAGTTGCTCACAATGGATGGAATGACCTTCATGTTTTTAAATAAAGATCATGGACCCATAGAATATTACCCAATGTATCAATATTATGGAGGAGAATAGGAGTTGTGGGAACATATCATGATTACAACTAGAAATTCATACTAATGCATATTAAATAAATAAACTTTTGCCTAAAAGCACATTAAAACCAAATTGAACTTATAACTAAGTGTCTAATTACAATAACATGAAATGACTATTTTACACAAGATTTGAGATATCCAATCACATTTGATCCAATTTAGCATTCGTAGCATTAGATTTTAGATAATCTTTTCTAAGTTTTGAGATTATTCCATCCTTTAAATAATGAAGATGAATTTGGATATTGTTAGTAAAAAGCGAACATTGTCCGAGTTGAATTAATAATATCATTTACTACACGAATGATTGTTTTTTGGAATGCTCAAGTGTATGGTTTGGTTGTTTTTTTTAAAGTTAATCTTCACCATGGATATGTTTATAACACCTAAATATTTAAACTTGGATATACATAATTGTATGGTTTAGTTTTTTTTTTTTTTAAATCAATTTTTCCTAAAAATTTTAATTCTATTTTTTCTTTGATTTTCTTATAACTAACTTAATTACTTTTTACTATATTTATCTATGATTTCACTTAAATAAGATCTCACTCAGAAAAACCCTAGATAAACCCTAGATAAGACACCTACCTCATCTCTGAAGAGCACTTTCAAACCTATGAAGGAAAAATCTAAAAAAACAAAGGAAGCTTCATTTAGAAGAGCACTTTCAAACCTCTTAAAGAAAAATCTTAAAAAACAAAGGAAGCTTCCTAAATGAAGCCTATCGAGATTTGAAATTTGTTGGAAAAATATGTTCCCATAATCAAGATACCTGTACCTAAGGAACACCAACCACAACCAACTTACGAGGATTTACAAAAAATTTGCGTACAGTATCTAAATATGCACATAAGGGAAGCCCATGACAAAGTTTAAATGAAAACCTCACTTACATTATATTGCTTCAAGCACACCCACCCGTTATACCTTGAATGGATCATTGCCCTTTTCCTATTAAGTTTTCAATGATGTTCCTTTCGGCAAAATGACCGGATGGAAATGAGGCAGACTTGTGTGGTTGTGTTAAGAGACAAAGATTACAGAACCTGCAGTAGTCTTCCCATGTCAGGGCCGTGTGCTTACTGTCAGCGTCATGTGCAGAAATTGCGTGTTGGTGTACTGTTCGACTGTCACAATTAATGTGCCTCACATGCACACACTCCTCGAGTCCTCACCCATGACTAATCCATTCTACCATGGCATGGCACCTAAGGAGGTAATGGCAACTTCGATGGTTGCCGTGTGAGAGACTTAATCTGCTCATTATCAGAAGAATCTTCTTAGGATTTTAATCAACTGCAATCGTCAGGTAAGTCTGGTTTCTTCCCTAACACCTGTTCCAGCTGCTCTGGTGGTGCGGGATTGAGACACTCTGCTGACTGAGAGAGTTATTAAAATAGAACAGGTAGAGAAAAACAATTCAAAACTTTGATCTGAATGCTTGATCTTGGAACACAGACGACAGGATCAATAGGTGGAGATGAATCTTTTCAAAACTATTGATCTTCTGAACATGGGTGGTGGTGAGTGTAGGATTTACTTTGTGGGTTTTCCTAATTTCTTTAAACCCTAACCAAGATCTACTCCTTTGTAAGAAATTGAAAATAAATCACAGCGGAACTTACTTTCCATCTTCTAAAGCTCCTGGTCTTGACTTGAGTTATTGGCTCTTGAATCCTTCCAAGAGCTTGCAATCCTTTTCTCTGGCTATCCTTGATAGAGTATCAAGTCTTCAATGGAGCAGACAATTTTCTGAGTGATTGCAAGCCTTGGAGACTCAACCCTTTTATAGCAGTCCCAATCCTAGGGCAGCCGAAATTTGGCTGTCAATTTACAGCTAAATTTTAGCCCCAATCCTAGGGCAGCCGAAATTTGGCTGTCAATTGACAGCTAAATTTCAGCCCCAATCCTAGGGCAGCCGATTTTGGCTGTCAAGAAATTTATTACTGCTATTATTTCAATCAATTATA